>OMLM01014993.1:103154-146000 GCA_900302695.1 Helostoma temminkii | reverse complement strand
CCATATATAAAATAAATCTCTAGAACTGCCTTCTTCCACCTGAGGAATATCTCTAAAATTAGAAGCATCCTGACTCAAAGTGATGCTGAAAAACTAGTCAATGCATTTGTTACTTCTAGACTGGACTACTGTAATTCCCTTCTAATAGGATGTTCCAGTAACTCGTTAAAAAGCCTCCAGCTGATCCAAAATGCTGCAGCCAGAGTTCTGACTGGAATTAGTAAGAGAGATCATATTTCTCCTACATTAGCTTACCTTCATTGGCTCCCTGTAAAATTCAGGATATAATTTAAAATCCTTCTTCTCACTATAAAGCACTTAATGATAAAGCCCTTTCATATCCTAAAGACCTTATAGTACCATATCATCCCAGCGGAACACCTCTCTCTTAGAGTGCAGGTGTACTTGTGGTTCCCAGAGTTTCCAAATGTAAAATAGGAGGCAGAGTCTTTAGCGATTAAGCTCCTCTCCTGTGGAACCAGCTTCCAGTTCAAGTTTGGGAAGCAGACACCATCTCTACTTTTAAGGCTAGGCTTAAAACTTTCGTTTTTTAATAAAGCTTATAGTTAGAGTTGGCTCAGGTGACTCTGAACCAGCTCTTAGTTATGCTGCTATAGATTTAGACTGCTGGGGGACATCCCTTGACACACTGAGATCTCCTCATACACCACCATTGCTTGTTATTAACTCTCCTGTAGTTGTGCCTGTCTCCTTCTCTCTCTCTCTCTCTTTCTCTCTCTCTCTCTCCCCTGCAGGTATCATCGGCCCTGAAGCTGTGTATTCCGGGAGTTCAGTTGCTGCCCATCCAACCTGCCTGTCTGCCTGCCTGTTGCTTGTTGTTGTTATTAGTTTGGTGACCTGCTGTTCTTTTCTCTCTTTCTTTCTACTCACCCCCACCAGTTGAAGCAGATGGCCGTCCACCTTGAGCCTGGTTCTGCTGGAGGTTTCTTCCTTTCTAAAAAAGGGAGTTATCCTCTCCACCTAGTGCCTAGTGCTTGCTCAAGGGGGATTTGTTGTTGTTGAATTTCCTTATTATTTAGTTGCATTATCTTAAAGATCTTAAACCTTACATTGTAAAGTGCCATGAGATGACTTTTGTTGTCATTTGGTGCTATATAAATAAATTTGAATTGAAATCAACTGAATACTGTAAATTCAGTTTTAGACAGATATTATGACAGATACTCGGTTATCATCTACTCTACAAAAAATGTGTAAAATTCATATTTTGGAGTACAATCTCCCCAAACTGTTGTTTTGTATCTTGACAGAAGCAAAGGGGATTCCTGATGATGGTAAAATAGTGACTCACACTTTATCCAAAGCAGGCAAGATGACCCAGAAATAGTGGACTTCAAAAGCAAGCAGGCTTAAACAAAACTCTTCAGAAGAACAAGTAATTTTTAACATGTGTTGATGATTGAAAAACCTCAGTATTTTTTACAGACCCATATTATGGGACCATTTCATTTTCTATGTTATGTTATAAACACACAAAGAGAAATCTTACCCTTCTAATAAAACTACTCACTGCAAACCTTCACTGACAGCATGGGCTACCAATACTGTATTGTTTGAGTCTATTCATCTTCAGCATTACTTTGTTGTCTGAAAGAGATTCATCTTGCACTGAGACAAACAGAAAAGGCATGAATGTGATCCAAGTGAAACATAATTTCTGAAGTCTGCTGGTATCTCATGACACAACATGGCAGCAGCTTGTAATTACGTGTGTGTTACTACAAAATTACAAGAAAGCTGTACTTTGGGTTGTGGCTTATCAAATGGTTTTATATTTAAAACTACAGTAAAAAACAAAAATGGAGTCGTGTGTAATACGCGTGTAAGTTTATTGGTGTGCCTGGTTAAACTTACAGAAAAGTCTCTTATGTGACAAACAGTTTATATATTTCTCTATAGCTCTAGGTGTTTCCTGGTTGTTTATTTTAGTTGTGGCAATTATATAAGGGATTCTTCTCTGTGTAAAGTGATTTATTTTTATTATTATTTAGCAAGGGACAGTTTCTTTCACAGAACAAGCATATTTTAGTAACTATCATATCATGCTCGTCCACGTTCGAGTAACCTAAGTCACTGCTCACTGATCAGAATTGGACATATTTACGCAGCATTGGAATCCAAAGTGCTTGTTGTCAGTGCCCAAGGTCAGTCTGCTCACATTCATGAGGTTTCCATTTGTTTTATTGTTTAATGATGCCTTGCTGTTCAGTGACGGACGTGCAAAACCACATTTGCACACATGTCTGTGAGGCACAGCATTATATAAATAAGCTGATTTATCAACAACACAAAGTGACCAAGAGCACAGTCTTGTTTACTTCCTGAGCATGCAACGAAACATCTGCAAACTTAAACTTGTGTTTGACATTACAGTGAAATAAGGCTTCATGTAAAACTAATGTTGCTATGGATACAGTTGGAGCAGCTTTTACCTAGTTTGCTGTTTCTTGATGTTGCCTTAACTGTCCCTGAAACATCATAAGCCTCATTGGCTTTTACTTTCTGTGCAAAATACAGTTTAATATAATTAAAATTTTTTAATTTCTAATTTTAATTTGTTTGTTTTATTGCTATTTGCTTTGTAGATTCAATCAACATATATATTAAGATAAAATTTTGCAGAGCAACAATAAAGTGATGTTAATGTATCACAAGTTATACTCTAAATAATATATACTTTATAAAAAATTACCTTTGGAAGTAAATTCTGATACTTCATTGTTTTACTTAAGAAGGGTTTAGAATGCAAGACCTTCACTTGTAGTAGAGTATTTTTCTGTGTCTGGAAATTGAATCATGGCGACTGGGCTGGTTTCTTGTTAGGCCGAAACGTTTCACTACATCTGAAGACTGAAGAAGCTACTTGGATTAAACAATCAACCTAACAAAAAAGAAGTCTGGTTGTTACGACT
The DNA here is from genome assembly GCA_900302695.1 of Helostoma temminkii. NCBI lineage: Eukaryota > Metazoa > Chordata > Actinopteri > Anabantiformes > Helostomatidae > Helostoma > Helostoma temminkii. Next base: position 143,067 of record OMLM01014993.1, on the reverse strand, counting down.
TAACTTCCAGAGAACTTCACCTGAATGACTGATAATCTTAACAGGCATTTCAATGTGTGTTATTACTCCTTTTGCTTAAATAAATTATCTGAATGCTTTGTTCACTACTGAATTCAATGCATGGAAATCTAAGATGTATAATGTATGATTGTTATAGTGTTTGGGTATGATGCCCGTGAGCTGGAGGAGAGCTGTCTGTACTGTCCTGCAAACTGCAGCATCTGCCACTTGTCCAGTATCGAAGTGGCCATAGGGCTTCTTGTTAACCTCTACATCAGTGGTTTCATTTTAACCAACACACACTCACAAACACACTCTAACACATGCTGGTGTTTATTTAAACTTCCTCTGTGCAGAGGCTTCAGTACCAGAAACAGAAGATGTTTTGGGATTAAAGCTTGATTACAAACTACAAGAATATAATATTTGGTAAAATGTTATTAGATGATACATATGCAGATATATTTACGGAGAAAACATAACTCATATTTAAACATAAAAGTTTCATTTTGACAAGTGAAAAGTGAAAATAATCCTATATCTGCTCTTTGTTATGTCTGCTGTTTTAATGTGAACTGAATTATTCAATGGATTGACTGAGAATGTCGTAGTAAATGTTATGTTTCATGCACTCTTTAATAAAAGCATTTTTTTTTACATGCAGGAACATTCATATCTCAGTAGTAAAGATTATCCAGGCTAATATTTCTTTGTCTGAACTGAGTGTGTGAGACGCTGTGACCTCCAGAGTCAGAATAATGTTACTATGTGTACTGTAGTCAACACCTCATCCAAAAAAAACTTCATCCAGCGAGGCATCTAGTACGAAATGTTATTAGTTCAAATAAATGTGGATGAAACACAAATGTATTGACAAAATGCCATTTTCAATATGCTACCTTATTCTTTTACTGTATGAATCAGTAAATCAGTAAATCAGTATATTGACAGCCCTACTGTGTGTACCATTAGTTGACATTTAATAATTCAATAATTTTGTCTAGTTTAAAAATCTTTAATTTCGATTTAATAAAATCACTGCTGATAATGATGATAATGGCTAACAAATTATAACAAGTTCTTGAAAAACTTTTTTGGTTCATTTGACCCTCTCTAAAACCATCAGGAAGGAGGTGAAGGAAGTCAGGTAAGGTTCACAGAGATATGAGAAAAATTTTATCAAATTAGTAAATTTAGAATTTTTGAATTTTTGAATGTTGAATGTCTGTCTTTCAAATGAAACAAACATTTCTACAGTTTTAATTCAAACTTTTTTTTATAATGGTTAAGCACCTGGACTACCCTAATCTATAAGTTTATTGGAGGTTCCATTGAGGTGCCCCACAGCCCCAAAGGCAGCCTCTTTGACGTCCTACTGAATGTTGACATCCCCATCAACTGGGGTTTCAGGTCAAAAAAACTCATCTACATGTTGACCACGTTACAACATCTCTGCCACAGACTATAAAGTCCAGGAACCTTACATGAGGTTCAAATCCCTCCTGGGGAGAATGAGCATATTAGGCCCAGACTCTGCCAACTTCTGACAACCACTCCCTTTTATCTGAATTCATATTCAAATGACACCTGCGGCTATAACTTATAGGATCACTGCTTTATTGTAGCAAGAAAAACTAGTCAACCCCACCACAATAGGTCCTTCCGCTGGAGATGTTCAGTAGGTAGTTGTTCTTCAAAAGGTTCCTGGTCCATTTGATAGAGTCCTGCTGTTCATAGTGATGTAAACAGTTATTTGTGCCTTAGAGCTTATAACTTTCATGAAAATGAATTTTGCTGACTATAGTTTCTACTGGAGTGTTTCAATCAGCAAAATACCAAAAGAGTTGTAAAGGAAAATTATTATGCAGTTGGTGAAACAAAGTGAATAGCGTTTATTGTTGTAGATGTTGAATATAGATGTCCATATCTAGTATACTGACTACATGTTGTGACTTACTACCTTTAATTGCAAACAAAGGTGTGTAGCACACATTCAGTAACACCCACAGACTTTCATTTATCACTGACACAGACACACAGCAGGCAAACTGACTTTATAAAACATGTTTTATGACTTTATAGGCCATTTTTGTCATACTTATGTTCTGTTTTCAGCAGCAAACACGGGGGAGAACATGCAAACTCCACACAGAAAGACTCAACATATATAAATTAAAGAACAATATGAAAAACGCGTGGCGGCCCAGGGTCTTTCTGTGTGGAGTTTGCATGTTCTCCCCGTGTTTGCGTGGGTTCTCTCCGGGCACTCCGGCTTCCTCCCACAGTCCAAAGACATGCAGTTAGGTTAACTGGGGACTCTAAATTGCCCGTAGGTGTGAGTGAGAGTGTGCATGGTTGTTCGTCTATATGTGGCCCTGCGATGGACTGGCGGCCTGTCCAGGGTGTACCCCGCCTCTCGCCCGTAAGCTGGCTGGGATAGGATCCAGCACTCCCGTGACCCCTGCGGGGACTAAGCGGTATAGAAGATGAATGAATGAATGAATGAATGAAAAACGCGTCTTTATACTGTAGAACCGATTGCACTAATCTGCCACATCCAACACCAGCGCCAATATAACTATGAAGGCAAAATGATCCAAAACAATATCCTGTATCAGTGTTAATTTTCCATGTTTGTCTTTAGATTATGGGCTTACAGCCTACAGAAAGGTGGATTTTGAGAATATTAGCATGGCTTCAATTGTGATGATGTAAACCATATTTACTGTGCTCCAGAGGTCCTGCTGGGCAGCAGTTCCAATATTACACCAGCAGCAGATATAGGTGTGTTCATTACTACTGAATAAGCAGTAAATTGTAGTTAAATTAACTAATTTCAGATTATAATATATGATGATGATAATGCGGGTAAGACAAGCATTTCTGTTCACATAAGACACAATGTGTCTGTTGAATCTTGGTAACAACACTGGAAAAAACATGACATCTCTTCTCTTTTCTTCTTTCCTTTCTCGTAAGCTACCACATGATTCTGGTTGAGATTGCCACTCGCTGTGACCTTATTTCAGTTAGTATGACAACTGCCTCTATAGATTACAACCTTCGGCTTTTCAAACACAGTGTCTCTTTTACTGCAGATGGAGAAGTACAGAAAACACCTGATAACAATAGATGCTAGGAGGACTTAGGAACTTCTTCAAGAGGAACAGAAGACAGATCGATTGGTATAAAGCAAGGCAGAGTAACTGTAAGGAGCGATGTGAAATAGTTGCATGACTTGATTCATTGATTCAGAATCAGAATCAGCAGGATCATGTTAATCAGATGTCATGAATTGGTCTTGGCAAATAATGAAAACAGTAATAAATCTGTATCAAACAGAACATGGTTTATAATTCATATGGCAATAGGTGATAAATAGCAAATCAAATCAGTGCACTGTAGCACTACAATAGAAGGTTACTACTGTTACTACTGAGTTGTTATTGGCCAGTAATCCAGAGCATGAAGTACCTGACACAAACTTTAAGTCACTCAGCTGCTCTTGCTGCCATCTAGTGGTGCATCTTGTGACTCCTATGCAATTCTCTAAAGACAGAGCATTTCTAGGTTTGTGTGCATATATGCTATCTAAGAAGAGATGAAGATGAAGATGAACAGCAGAGGCTCAGCAGAGCTTCTCCAGTGCCACTTCAGGTTGTTTTTGTTTTTTTGTCTCTAACTACATTTGTGTAGTTGAAGATTCTCTTCTTAGGTTTATAATTTGATAATACTTGAATGTGTTTTTTTGCAAAGCATATGCGGTTACATAAAGCAGATAAACTAAAGATGACTAACTCTGTATTACTTCCTTTTTACTGTGATATTGTTGGATTTAATGAACTGTCTGCTACTACCACTCCCCAGTGGTAGTACTCCCCACTACTACTGGTACTTACAGACTTCCTCAACCAGTTCTACCCCATCTTTGACAACATTATTGACAATTACGAAGTTTACGCAGTGAAAACAATAGATGATGCTTGTACATAAGGACACTAAGATTACATTTGCAAAATAATAAACCATTTACATTATGCAATAAAAGCCTACTAAATTTACAGTATGCTGACAATAAACAAGAGAGAAATGATTCAAACATGAAACACCAATCAATGATAGAATACAGGTTTATGTAAAAGTGAAGCATATAAAACATTTCACAAATTAATGAGTGACAATGATAATAAATGTGTTATGCGTGTTTTATCAGCAAACCTCTGCCTCTTCCTGTATAGCCTCTTATCGTGGAACAACAACTGAATGTCTAGATATGGTTCCTAAAAAATGGCATCAATCATGCTAGAGCGATAGTCAGCATGGCCTGGTCAGTGTCTGCCACAATTTCAAGATTACACACAAGCTCAAGACACAGCTACAGACCTAGCCTGGCATTCACTCAGGTACCATGCCTATCTGTTATCATGAGTCATGAATTGTTGTGCAACTCAAATTTAAGGTCACATTTTAATAATATTATCTCCCCTAAACCTGACAGTGTGACATTGTCACCAGCAAGTTGTGTGTGTTCCCAATAATTTATTTTACTTCTTCACATATATATACAAACAGTATTTATATTGTATATTTGTGAGTGTAGTATCACAAGTAGGTAATGTTATATATTGTGTATAATACTATCCTCCAAAGGTTTGTTTAAAAGTGTTGCTACTTATCCTACCAAGACCTGTTCTAGCTGGTGTGGTGGTTGCCACTAAAATTCCTCAGTACTGCCTCTTTGAGGAGACATGTCAACACGCCGTCACGAATAGAGTCAAGTAGTGAAGGTAATTAAGGATTAGATCTGTGCGTCTGATCCTATTATGATCTACAAGTGGGGCAGTTACTAAGTGAAGTGAAGATATACACTTTTCTGTCTTAGTTGTGCAACTGAATTATTGTAAATACAAAAGCGAGTTTAGAAAATACAACATTTCTTTGATTTGATTATTTTGGAAATCACAGTTCACTACACAAAACCCTGCAGAGAGATCAACAACAACTCTTAAATTAAACATTATTGCGGTGAAACGCTTTGTTGCATATAATGCTATATTTAAAAGCCACATATACGCAGCAGTAACTAACATATAAGATGGTGCTCCATTGTTTCGTTTTTGAATAAGGGAAGAGAGGATTTATGAGCTTTGTAAAGATCACAAGAAAATCAAAAGTTCCCTCCAAGGGAAAAGAGACTGGGCGGGTCTGCTATTTGCTTTGCAGGGAAGTATTGTATTATCCAATTCTACTGGCTTCTTTTCATATTGTAACCCAAGACCTCTTTTTTGGTGGTGCCAGTGTAATTGTGGGGGATGGGTTTGCTTCCTGGTCCCAGTGGACAGAGCTGCAGTACTGACATTTCTGATGTCTTGCTGAAGTGGCCTCAGCTGCTGCTCTCTGCCACCCCCATCAAACCCTAATGGCTTTATTTAAAATTCAAAGGGACACATGCTTTGCAATACGACTCTCCTCACTCTCATTCAGTCTCATTTTTCTTCACCCAACAGGGTCAGAGCAAGATGACAACATGGTGGCTTGAAGCAAAGAGAAATTAGTGACTAAATCTGGTAAGAGTCTAAAAGATAAAAGTACCTGTATGATGCTTTAAACTCTGTCTGTGTGAATGACTTTGAATGAAAAAACAAGTGTCTTGTTGATGCAGAGTAGATTTAAAACACATAAACACTTTTTCGTTTATTTCGTAACATAAGAAAGTTCAGTAGGCTGTTTATATGTAATATTCTGCAAGTCATTGCTTACTGCAGATGAGTAAGGTTTTTGAGTGGAGTTTTCATACAGTGGCTGTATAAACTGCAATAAAGATACTATGGCAATAAAGTTGTATTTTTTCTTAATTCTTATATAACAAGTTACAATTGGTAAGTAGAGGAGATATACTGTACGTCTTGGTCTTTACACATGGTATTTTTAAACATACAGGAAACAATGCATTTTTAAGTGAACTGAATTAAATACAAGTCCTGTAGCAGTCATTAAAAATAGTCTTGCTTCCAATGCTGATGCACTGAAGGTTTATTCGTGAACAATATCAAGTTCATTCATTTTTATCTCAATTATTCTTAGTCTTTAGAGGCACAAATTTATATTTTTGGCATTAAAAAATTCATATAGTGTAGTGCAATAGCCTACAAAATAAACCTTGTCTCTTCATAGAGGAAAGATAATTTTTTCCGCCAATCACATTAAACCGTATTTGGTTGCTAGACAACGAGTTGGCCAATTAGCGTGCGGTTTGGTTTGTGTGCATTGGCTTGTACTGTCATTTGGACCGACGGGGCTTAAGGAGCTGCACCTGAATCGGGAAGCAAGTGGAGGCTTAGAAATACGATATAAACTCCATCGTTAAGTACGTAAGTAAGTGCGTATGGTTACTCGCTTATTCATATACATCTACTTTCGTAAGCAGCCCACCTCTTTAGCTAAGACAAACAGCCGTTCGGCTTTAATGTGAGATTGTTTTGAGGTGGGACGTAACTTAACGGTAACGTCCAGTGGCTGCTGCGTAAAGGACGTTACCTTTACTTTATTTTATTCTAGTGGTAAAACACAATTTGTCCAGAACGAACTATGCCCTGGAAGTAGATCATTAAGGCCAGACTGCTTTAAGGTTATATATTATTAACCTGCCGACATCATTTAACATTACTCTTCCACGCTGTTGTCTGCTTATAGCTAAGCTAGTGCAGCTCAAAGCTGAAATAACGTGACAGCAAACACAACCTAGTGTTGTTTCTCATTCTTACTGAACTGTTACATTACTGTAAAATAACCTGGTGAAACTCTGTTTTCTGTGACCAGCCCTAGAAATGTGTTGTTTAGATTTACATAAAGTTACACTATCAGGTTCACCAAATGAAAAGCTAACATTTAACCAAACTTTAAATTTTCTAGGCTATTAAACAAATATACCACTAACTTGTTTGTTAGGTACACCTAGCTTAAACTAATGCATTCCAGTATTAATGTATGTAGACAAATTTTCAGTTTCTGTAAATGTTTTTCTGAAGATATGTTGACTGCCTGTGTTTTTTTTTGAGGCTGTAGTTAGTGGAGCTGTACAGGGTTGTACTGACAGGTGTTTTTACTATTTTGTCTATGGCTTTGCAGAAGAGTAGGATAAATATTAGAAACAAACATAAAAACAAGTAAACAATACATAGACCTGCAAAGGCAAGATTTATTGCATGGCTGTTGTGTTAAACTCGATTCATTTTTAGTATGACAAATTGGCAAAAGGAATCCCTCAGACAAAGATTAAAGGTTAAGGTTGGTGAGGTTAACACTTGTTGGGTAGTTGGTCTATGCAGGGACCAGGTTGTTAAGCTTTGTGGTTGAAGGCTTGCCATCTGTCTTGCCAGAGTGATTAAGTATCATTGAAACCAATATGAAGCTCCCTTGATAATGAGTCCTTGCTTCTTCATGGCTTAAATATGTTTAAAAAAGAAGTTTACAACACGTTCCTCACAGGAAAAATATCAACGATTATATCAATTTCCTGGACATGTTCTATTAGCTTCTGACCTGAGATGAAATGTTGTTAATTATGCTAAAAGTTTTGATTAACATTCATTTGCACTGCAGTATGTCTGTTTGTTTATTCTGGCATTTTGTTCTACACAAGAAAAAAAAAACATTTGTGTTCTGTTTCTGTGGCTCTTGAGACAAATCACTGTCTGTCTGGGATTAGCCTGATGAGCTGATGGTAAGAGCATTGAGATAAGATGGATTCAGGCCATGCTTCCAATGTAAAGTGTTAAACAATCAACATATACTGACAATAGTGTGATACAACCACAATATCATAATTATTAAAAGCTAACAATGAGACTCTAAAACACATATTGTAATGACCAGTGTTCACAGTTTTTCTCTGATGCATGAATGCATTGATCAGCATGACTCTGTTTCCTCCTTTGCACCTCTCTCTGCTGCATATTCACTTTAATGGCTTTATAATCCAGACTGTGTTGAATGAACGCTACTAATCTGTCTAATCTATTTCAGGAGCAGACTGCGTAGGTGGATCTTGTGGTCAGCTTTGTATTTCCTGCACATGTACAGTATTAAATGATCCAGTCACGTAGCCTGAAGGCTGTAGTGCAACAATGCCAGAATCGTTCCTGGGTGAGTTTCCTAACGTCACTACATATGTACCATAAATGGGACACGTTGAACAGTGAGCTGTGTAGATGCTAAAAAAACCCTACATGCTGTAAATATGACAGAGACGTATAAATGTGGAGTTGTGTACAGATTAAAATTATTTTGGCTATGTGGTGGCTTAGTCACGTTAAAAGATGTGCAGCAGTAGTTGTTATCTGCGGGTTACTGTGTAACCTATTTCTTGTGCTTTCTGTCAAGGCTTGTGAGGAAGGATGATTGGTATTATTTCAGTACCAAGAACAACATCAATTCTTGTGTTTTTTTTTTCTTTTCCTTGTCTAGCATTAGCTAATTAGCATAAGGATGTGTACTGTATATATTTGTCAAACATGTTTTTTCTCCTAAAGTCAAGGACATTCACAGCAGTGCCGCTGAATGTGGAACATCCCCCTTGAGGCAGTTTAGCCAGTCGTTGTCACTGCACAGAAACTCCTACATGGCCAGAACCTTCTGCACAGAGCAAAATGTGCAAGAATGTCTATCACACATCAATCAGGTTGGTAACCTTACACCTATCTTTGATGTAGTATTAGTACAGTTATTGGTATTTAAATGAAATGTACAATAAAAAAAGCACTCTCTTTGTACTGACTCTGGATGGGGAGCATTAATCATCAACATAATCCTCAGAAAAGCCTTGTTTTATGGCATTTTGTGTATGTGGAATGTACATAGAAAACCTTCTACCCTCAGATAGCTCTGATCGAGAAAGTTACAGAGAAAACATTAATGCTGGCTGCCTGTAACAACCATATCCTTTGCTTCTTTTTTGCTCTATGCTTCCTTTTCTAGGAGGTGTCATCTCTCGGACTTCCATCAGTTTGGACAGAATCTACCTGCAGCTCAGAGCTAAATGTTGTGGCTGTGCTAAATTGCATGTATGACCTGATTCAGCTGCACCGCAGGGGTCTCCAAACCTTGGAAAATATGGAAGTGGAGCAGCTGAAGTCAAGCAGCAACGTGGACTACCTGCAGTTCACCAGCACCCGGCTAAAGGTACAGTTATATTTATACCCAGTGATTCCTTCATATTAAAATTATATTCAAATAATTCTGACAAAACCTTTAGGAATACAACATACAATAATGATGAATAAGTTTTAAGCAAACCTTTTGTAAAATTTAGGGAGTACTACTTCTTTTGAATATACTTTATTTTCTTAAGCTCAAAGTGTATATATGTTTATTGAGCATTGTGTCCTTGTTACTTTGCTATTGAAGGAGCAGCTTGAAATGTCCAAAAGAGAAAACACAGGACTGCTCGAGAGAGAACGTCAGCTCCAGCTGAAAGTGAAAAGTTTGCAGAACTGTCTGAAAAATGAAAAAGAAGAGGTACTTTTTTTTAGAAAAACTGACACATCAAGTGAATCCACAGCGAGGTCACCTGTCTGTGTCTAAGCATTCAAACAGTAATTTAAATGTTAACAACTTGTTTGATTTCTCTTTTGTCAGGTGCAAAAACTTCAGAATGTAATTGCAAGCCGGGCCAGTCAGTACAACCACGAGATGAAAAGAAAGGAAAGAGAATTTAACAAACTGAAAGAGCGTCTGAATCAGCTTCTGGTTGACAAAAAGGAGAAGAAACAAGGTTTAATTTTTGCCTAGTTTTTAAAAAATTAAATCAGTTGTATACACAGAACAGAAATCCTCATCTTTATGCTGGAGTCTTAAGTGTATTCATTGTCGTCTGTCTTGCTTTCTTTGCAGCCATTGACATATTAAACAGCATTGGAAGAGCGGATGGGAAAAGAAGCCTTTGGAAAACTGAAAAAACTGAGGCAAAGTAAGCAATTCCTGCAGCTTTTTGTGAATAGAGATTTATAGTCAGACGACAGAAGACATTTATTTTGTGAAAGACACAGGACCACAGAAAAAGAAGGAGCTTTAATAAGTGTACTTATTTTTCAATGTTATTCTACTTGAATCTCAAACAGGTTGCACATCATCTCCTGTGTCAGTTTTCTAGGTGACATACATTTATTTTTAGCATTGAAGCTTCAGCTGTAGCTGAAAGTGATGAATCCTGGGTGATCACTTTTCTTTGGAGAAATTAGACTTTTGTTTGATTGTGATTGTTGAACTCAAACTGTGTCCTTAGGCATGAGGGGGAGATGTATAAGACTCTGCTGAGTGACTATGATACCAGACAAAGGGAGCTGATGCTGGAAAATGCAGAGTTGAAGAAAGTGTTACAGCAGATGAAAAAAGACATTGTGTCCATTTTAAGTTCCAGGAAATTGACCCTGAAAGGGGATAAACATGACGATGGCTGCATACAGGTTAGTTTTTCTGCTAAAACGACTCAATGTTTATTATTTATTTATTTTATTTTTGAGTTGTGAAACTGTGCTGGTGTTCTAGTATCCTCTTAATTCATGGTGGCCCATAATGTTTTCTGTATCAGTATATGAAAAGATTGAATGCACTGCATCTAGGACAGAGTATTATTTAAAATGTTTGAATGAGTGTATTTGAGTATTTGAGTATCAGCAATCTTGAAACAACAACTTTAATAACTTACTTTTATCTTTTTACCACTTTTTTACCAAATAGAAGTATTTTATAATTTATTTTTTATCAGGCAGAACACAACAAACAAGTACATGTCAACAGTTGTCATACTAGTTGTCATACTAGACAACTGTTGACATTTCATCAAATAAACTAGTTGTGTGACATTTACACCATAAATATTTCATATTTTCTGGTACTGTGGTTTAGTATGCTGGCCCTAAATGATCTTTATCAGGTACCATTTTTCCACCTTTCCCATTTATGTTAGTCATAATACTCGGAGGAAAACATCTGCAAATAATTAAAATACAAATTGAACAGGCTTTAACAGCTGAAGTTTATCACATTTTATTTGCAAGCTGAGAAGCACCCTAATACGTGATATCTAGTCTCATAGATTTGCTTGAAAGATGTTTGAACAACTGAAATGTATTTTCATTACCATTTCAGGCAGACTCAGAAGAGGAAGAAGTGTTTAGTTCCAGTAAGGAAAGTGTAGAGTTGTATTGTGTTAATGCAAGAGAGAAGCTGACGAACAGTATTCGTCTCCAGTGGAGAAGACTCAAGAGCCACGTAGAAAGACTGGACAGCCATGGTACAGGATTCCTGGGAATTTATATTACTTTCTTATCCAGAAATGAGCTTTCTAAAAATATGCATCTTTTAAACATTAATTTGGCAAAAAAACTTTTTTGTTTGCACAGCATCTTTGGCACAGACGGCGGAAAGCAGCTCTGATGCTGTTCCCCGAGAGACGTACGAGGAGGAAATGGTCAGACTAAAGCTGGAGATCCAGCAGTGCAGAGACTTTATTCAAACACAGCAGCAGCTCCTGCAGGTAACACAACTGCCATTTGCAAGTTACATTGCTGAGACCATATTAGTGCCATATTAATTTAGTTTAGCTGGTTTACTTCTTTGATTGAGTAGCTCTTTCTTATCAGTTCTTGCTCTATGTCACTAAGCACGTAATGTTAACATACACTGAAACCTTTTCTCTGCTTGTAGCAACAACTAAGCTCTCCATGTGATGAGGAGACAGCATCTCTGCTGAGCAACTGCTACATGTTGCAGGAGAAAGAGCGCCTCACAGACGAGTGGAAGACCTTAGAGGAGCAGAGAAAAATATTTGAAAAGGAGAGGAAGAACTTTACAGAAGCAGCCATAAGACTGAGCCAAGAGGTGATTTTTATAAATATGTTTTTCCAAATACTGGCATGTAATAGAACTGAATGAATTAGTAGATTTCTCTCCATCTTTAAAACAGCTGTGTGTCAAAGTGATTATTTTATATTGATGTTCTCGTTGTTTTTGGCACGACTTGTTTTCTGGTCTAACTTGCAGAGGAAAGACTTCGAGGAGGATCGTGCAACGTGGCTCAAACACCAGTTTTTAAACTTGAATCCCTTTGCAGAGTCAAAAAAAGCCCAGATGCCAAAGTCTAAAAGTGCCTTTTTAATATGTGAGTGTGCAGTTCTTCACTAATCTTACCATGTCCAGTACTTAATAGTCAATGCACAATTAAGTCATATTGATAGTACTACTGAACAGTTGTATTATGACACTGTGATGCAAGATACAGGCATCTAAAACTGCTGCTCTGCAACACTCTGATTACTGTAGGAAAAAAGTTCAGATGTTCTGTTTGCACAGAAAACAGAACATTTTGTTTTTCAACAGTTTTCAGACATTTGCAAGTGTCTAAAGCAGCCACACTACAGTTACACTGAAGATGTTGGTTTCTGTATTTTTTTTGGATAGGGAACAATAATTTCTGATACCAGTAAAGTTTAATATTTTCTCAGCAGCTGAAACAGAGGCGAGTGCAGGGTTGGCTCAAGAAGCGCTCATCAAATGCCTGTCTGACACAACCTCCCCCACACACGCATGCGTCCCACTCATATCACAATCTACAGCTGCCCTGTATTATACAAACAGGTACAGTGAATTTATTTGTACAGGGCTTTCTAAAATACTTAACATCATGACATAATGTAATGTCATGATAATGTAAATACAATATTTTGTTTTTGATTCTCTGTGAAATATGATTTCAGCTCAACCAAACCAAAGAGGAACACTGAGCATGCTGAAGGATCAAGCATGTTTTGTGATGGAAATGCTCCTGCTCAGCACACACAGTGGAACGGCAGTGAAGATCACACCAGTGAAGCACAGGAAATGAGTAGCTCTATATGAAGCCAAATGCAACAATCTTCCAAATCAGGAATTGTGTTAATGTCTGTAAATTGTGGGTTCTGTAGAGTATTCAGAACTACACCTTAATGGTAAACGCCAAACAACTTGAAGATAGATTGTGAAGATAAATTACCATTAACAGTTTAAGCCAAACAATGATTCTGGCTTGCATCTGATGTTGTGTCTGCTGTATGACTGAAAAAAAGGTTTTTTTGTTGTTTGTTTGTTTTGCTTAGTGTTTTATTGTAAGATGTGGTAGATGTATTTATTTACTTGTTTGTATGAATAACGTCTTAGTCTGAGCATAATGTTTTGGCAATGCAGATGTGCGACAGATGATCAAATCTCCCACTCTCTGTGATCAGATGCTGAATGGTCATGATTACTGTTGGATTCTGCAGCTGAAGTTGCCTAAATGTTAGTGTTTCTATCTCTTTCCAGTTATGTTATCATGTTAATGTTGTGATTTTTGTAGTATGTAGATTTCAATGCAATAAGAAACAACAACAATCATGTAAGGTGATGTATAGGAAGAAAGACTGTAAGATATATCACACACTGCATAATGTGTAGTAGATAATGAAATAAGACACTTGGAATGTCAGTGTGAATGTTAAGTCAGTTCACTGTGTTTTTATTCATGTTTTTTTTCTAGTGGCTTATAGTAACAGATACTTCTTCCAGCAGGTATGTGACTGGATGTTATCCTGAAACATTAGTTTTACATTGTTGAGACACAAGAAATCTGTTTTCATTTGACCTTAAATGATGTTAGAAATAAGCTACATCAAGCTATAGTGGCCAGCATCAACAATTAAAATGGTAAATTACTTACTTTAATTACTAGCTTACATTTCTATGTCTCTTGCAGAATTAGCCAAACCATGTTCTTTGTTTATAATGCCCCATTTGACAAATACTTACATTTTGTAATACTGGTGGAATATAGGACTGGTGACTTGTCCAGGGTGTATCCTGCCTCTCGCCTATATGATAGCTAGGATAGGCTCTGGCACAGAAAATGGATGGATAGATGGTGGAATATATTTTCCACATCCCCTATGCAAGTATGGCTTATGTTATTGTAATGTAATTTTTTGCCATTCAGTCCTCATCGTCAGGGTTCACCCTAATGTCGCAATATGTTGCTTTATTTGAGGTTACATACAGACGTCTTCATGATCCTTATAACAGTGTTTCTCAAATGGGGCTATATGTACTGCTAGAGTACAGCAGGGAGTATGTGAAAACATATTAATAAAAAACAGTCATGTATACTTCAAGTGTTTGACAAACCATATTTTGTACTGTATTTTTAATTTGGGTATTAATATGCCTAAAGAAATGACCAGAATATCAGAATACGATTACAAGTGTATACACAAAAAATTAAAAAAGATAAGATGGGATCTAATGCAGTGATGATGCAGCGTACCTGCCTCTTTGCCACCAAGAAAGACATTGTTTCTTTATAAATTGTAAGTTCAACCTGACTCGGTATCAAAATGACTCAATCACAGTGTTGTCTTAGTATTATTATCACAATTATATTATTATTCAATTACAATATTGCTAAATCTGACATTGATGGAGCATGACTGTATTGTACTGTATATCTTCGTATGGGTATTGTTCTACCAAAAATGTGGTGGGTACTCGATTGAAAAAAATATTTAAAAGGGGGTACATTGTTTTAAAAAGTTTACGAATCAGTGATTTATACTACTGTGTTGTGATACTGATAATACTGACTTATGATCTCTTGTATTGTTGTGAACTGAAATACAACTACACAGGTTGTAGTTTTAAAAATTCACTGCATTTGTAATAATACTCAGGGTTATTTTGAGATGCAGTTTATTTAAAGTTAAATTAAAACAAGAAAAGAGCAGTAAAGTATTAGTAAGCACATTGAGCAGTGCAGCTGCAGGCTAGGTGAGCTTCTGTTGTTTCCTTCAGGTCCACGCTCTTATCGTAGATGCTGCTCAGACTCTCTGAGTGATTCAGAGCAGAATCTGTAAAAAAGGTGAAATGTGCACAGCAGTTAGAAAGTGTGTTTTTCTCCATATTTTAAATTTTCACTTTGACTCTTTGTGATTTCTGTCAGACTTACTATTAGGTAGACAGTGGAAACCAACTGTAACATTGATGGTTTTCACAGGGAAGCAGCCAGGCAGACAACGCAGGACAGGCTCAGCAGAGAAGCATTTGGATTCCTGGCCATGACTGTTAACCTGTTTATCCAGCTGCACAGATTCAGGCTTTATACGGCACTCTGTCAGATAAGGGTATAGATAGGTGAGTTTATGAAGGATTCAGGCCCTCATCATATTAGTTACAGATGTGCTTTATCTGTATGCATGATTTACAATGTAATTATTGTGTTATATCAAAATTGGTTAGAAGGAGTGGGGGTTTATATTGAAATGGTGCTATAAAACTGCTTTCAAGTTAACTTTGAGTCTCACCAGTGGTGTCCCGGCAACTCTCGGCTGGCAGAACCCAGGAATGAGCATAGCTGACTGTGTTCTTGGTCAAACGTCCGCTAGGTGTGTGGTATTCCTGTCTGACTTCACCATCAGCCTTTCCACAGAGTCCACAAGTCTGTCCCTTCATCCAGTCCACAACTTTAACCTGCATTGCAAGATTATTATAGACTATCAAACAAACAAACTAAAAATAATTGAGTGTTCCTATTGAGTGTTCAATGTCTCAATAATCTATACAAACAAACAAAAAACAAAAATGATATATACACTATATTGCCAAAAGTATTCGCTCACCCATCCAAATAATCGGAATCAAGTGTTCCAAACACTTTCATGGCCACAGGTCTATAAAATCAAGCACCTAGGCATGTAGACTGTTCATGTGGCCTTCAGATTAGCTCAAGAACAGTGCGCAGGGAGCTTCATGGAATTGGTTTCCATGGCTGAGCAGCTGCATCCAAGCCATACATCACAAAGTGCAATGCAAAGCGTTGGATCCAGTGGTGTAAAGCACACCGCCACTGGACTCTAGAGCAGTGGAGACAAGTTCTCTGGAGTGACAAATCGCGCTTCTCCATCTGGCAATCAGATGGATGAATCTGGGTTTGGCGGTTGCCAGGAGAACAGTACTTGTCTGATTGCATTGTGCCAAGTGTAAAGTTTGTGTAGGGGGGATTATGGTGTAGGGTTGTTTTTCAGGAGCTGGGCTTGGCCCCTTAGTTCCAGTGAAAGGAACTCTGAACGCTTCAACATACCAAGACATTTTGGACAATTCCATGCTCCCAACTTTATAGGAACAGTTTGAAGCTGGCCTGGAACTGGACTGTGCACCAGTGCACAAAGCAAGGTCCATAAAGACATGGACGAGAGAGTTAGGTGTGGATGAACTTGACTGGCCTGCACAGAGTCCTGACCTCAACCCGATAGAACACCTTTGGGATGAATTAGAACGGAGACTGAGAGCCAGGCCTTCTCGTCCAACATCAGTGTGTGACCTCACAAATGCGCTTCTGGAATAATGGTCAAAAATTTCACTCCTAAACCTTGTGTACAGCCTTCCCAGAAGAGTTGAAGCTGTTATAGCTGCAAAGGGTGGACCGACGTCATATTGAACCCTAAGGATTAGGAATGGGATGTCACTTAAGTTCATATGCGAGTCAGGGCAGGTGAGCGAATACTTTTGGCAATATAGTGTATATATATATATATATATATATATAGTGTATATATATATAGTGTATATATATACATAGTTAATTTTGCATTTACCCTCCATGAATACTTGTCAAAGTACACCTCATGAAGACCATGGCTGGGAGCATACACAGAGATGCCTTCATCCTTTGGTGTGATTTGGATTTTAGCTGCAAGAAGCAGTATAATCATTTTCTCCAAGCCAACAGATGTACATGCAAGTAATTGATTAAGTTAGGGATATTGTTAGGGGAAGAAAACCTGTGGGGTGCTGGTATGGCATGTTGTTAATGGGTATTTCCATTCCATTAACATTTAAAATCACTTCATCGTTCTTCAGGTACAGGTCAACATCACTACAATTAAAGAAATGAAAATTACATATAGTTTCATCAACTTAAAAATGACAAAAAAGGAGTATGTTTTTTACTTGTAATAAACACTCACATGTCAGCAATTTTCACATTGATATGGTTCTGCTCTGTGTGATCCTTCTTCAGCAGAACCATAAATTTCATCTCACTGGTGCAATCCTTTGCCAAAACCTGGTAGCAAGACTGGGGCATCTCGTTTTTGTATCTCCTGTTGTTGAATGTGATCAGTGTATCTCTGGCAAAGCTGCAGTCAGCTGTGAACAAAATAAAATAGCTCACAGTAAAAAATAATTGCCAGTGGATTTTATGTTAAATATTGTCAGCCATTACCTGCCCCAGCCTTGGAAAACAAGTAGTAGATTTTATCAGTGATGTCATCAAAAGGGTTGAGACCAGTGATTTCATCAAGCGGCAGAGCAATGGGAAGGCGCAAACCCAGCTTATAGACAGTACGCTGTAAAACATTTCATAGCTCTTAGAAACTCTGTGATGTTGAAATGAATTCTTTCTTTTTTTATTTAAATATTTTTGAAAGCAGTGTGATTACTCATACAGTGGGTGTTTTACATATGAAGTCAAGGGTTCTGCCAGATGGTGCAGCCACAGTCAGTGAGAAGTGTTTGGGGCTGTTTTTATTCTTTACTTGAATCATGCCAGCCAGCATAGAAGCAGGGATGTAGTCATACACTCTGTAAAGAAAATTTACAAATATTAGCCATTTTGCATAGTTGATATTAATAGCAATGTATATGATGTTTCATACCTCTTTGCATAGCGTTTAAAGGCAGAAGGTAATACATTCCAGGCCACTTTGAGACGCGCTGCAGGGCTTCGACCAACAAGACCAGTTTCAGCTGTGATCATTGTGTTGTAGCACTTGCATTCTGCTCCCCAAGCAATTTTAGCCTATTGAGAGACAGATGTGGCAACAAGACAGCTGGTTTTAAGGGTAATCTTTTCCATGTTATGTCCTATGATCTATGATAAACAAGTCAGTGACTTACTGTCACTTTGTGTTTGCTAAGCAAAACTCCATCAGCACAGAACTTCCAGTTGTTATCAGCAGAAAGGGCAGCAAGAATAATCTGAATTCTGGCTGTGGGTTTGTCCAAGTATGCAGCCAGCTGGTATCCTTGCAGCTTGTTGTCAGCTCTGACAGCACGGAAAATCATGGCAAAAGCAGGAGTATCTGTATCACCAAGGAATTTATTCTGTGGGATCAATCATGGATAGTTTGTGGATATACAATAACAAATCCAGCAGTGAAAAGGCATGAAGGTGTTTTTTTTCAATATTCACCTGACTGTAGATGGCCTCAAAGCTTGAGGCACTGCTTCTGCTCCTGGACAGTGATGCTGACTGGGCTTGAGAAGTGAGACCCTACAACAATGTTAATGGTAATCATAAAAAAGCAATATGGGTTAACATAGTCTATATGTACAACATATTGTGATTGCATGAAGGTCTATCTCAATGTACCTGCTTCTTGTGGCTCTTCTGGAACTTGTTCTGATATATGACTTGCTGCTTTTAGGAGATATTTTTGTCAGACATTATGTCAATAACGATATGCAGACACATTTATATTTTTCCATGCAAAAGTACAAAACAGTCTTGAGGTGTTTACCTTTGACAGGTGAGCACTGGAGTGAGAGGAACTTGAGCTAGCACTGAAGAGTGATGCAAGGCTTGATGCACAACTGGATCTGGAAGCCCTGCTCATAGAGCTGGATGAGTTGAGTCTGCTGCTGCTTCTACTACTACTGCTACTGGTTCTTCTGCTGCTGGTTCTGCTACTACTACTAGTACTACTACTTCTGCTGCTGTTGCTACTATTCCTACTTCTACTACTGCTACTACCACTGCTAGCTAGAGCAGCTACACCAGGGTTCTTCTTGCTGGCATGAGATGAGCAGCTAGAAGAGGCAGAGGAAGACCTGGAACAAAGGCTTGAGCTCACACTGCTGGAGCTAGACAAGAATAAAGTGTTGTTCTTCAGACCAGGAGCAATAATTTTCTTAAGCTTCCTCAAGACAGGTCGTGCTTCAGTGATTTCAACTTCACTCCGGTGGATCTGCTTAATGAGCTTCTCTGCAGCCTTTGGTCCAACTTGAATCTCTAGCTCCAGCTTCTCAATGGCTTCACCTTCAACTGAAAGTATCATTAAATAAGCCATTACAATGCTTGTTTGAAGCACCAACCATTATAATCACTTATACATTTACAGAAAGTGTTCTGTTCTCAGTACGTACTTGCTTTTAAAGAAAGAGCAACAGAGTGCCTTCCAGACAGTTTGTACAGAGCAATGTCTCTGAGGAAAGCAGCATTTTCAGTGGCAATCTTGAAATGGCCTTTCAGTCCTATGGCTACAGCTTTAACAGTGTACGTCTTCTCAAACTGAGCTGCCTTGGGTTTTATAATCACTGCCTCATCCTGGGGAGTAATCTCAGAGGATATTGGCTAAAAAAAGACATACAGCATATATTATATACGTCAATCTAAGCACTGTTGCATTTGTGTTAAAATGGTGTTTTTAAAAGTCACCAAACTATCAGTAGCAGGAGAAGCATTCCCAGATGAGTGATACTCCCTTGAAATGGGATGCAAAAATTTGGCAGGAATGATGGGAGTGATTCTTGCAGCTGCAGGATCCTCTACATTTCTTGCTACAGCAAGGGTCTCAACACTGTTGAAAAAACAACATCTTAGTCAAGATGAACATCTGTTGTGAGGTGCTTTTAGGGTAAACAGTAAGTTAAAAATATGAAACTTACTGCACAGCTACAATATGTTCAGGGACTGAAACAGGAAGAGCTTCGATCTTAAAGTTGCCTTCACTGATGTCAAGTCTTGCCGCAATTTTGGCGGGCAGAACTGAGTTAAACTTAGCTCTTGATATCAGGGCTGCCTGGAGTAGTGCTGTGTTTACCCCCATCACAGCATATGTATTCATAGCAATGCTAGAAGGAAAAGACATTTGTGTGTTACATTGCATATTACGATATGTTTTGTACTCGTTTTTAAATTTAGAAGTGTGAAATGTACAAACTTGGGTCTGATCTCAGTCTCAAGCTGTATGTTCGTCTTCAGAAGGTGAGCAAGATGGAAGTTTTCTGGCAAAGCTGGTGTTGTTGTGGCCTTGACTAAGAAAACAAATAAACCCATGTGTCACCTCTCAGTACAATGATTTTAATTTTCTTGTTTTTTTTGTTTTTACTAATACTTTATCAAGGTAGCTTATATCTATACTTCCATGGGCAAGTCAGCACCTTTTTGAATAGCAAAATAGATACAGTAATAAAGTATTCATACCCCTTGAACTTTTCCGCATTTTATCACATTACAACCACATACTGAAATGCATTTTATTGGGATTTTATGTGATAGACAAACACAAAGTATTGCATAATTGCGAAGTGGAACAAAAATGATGATGATGTGGTGTTCAAGATAATTTTACAAATAAAAATTTGAAAAGTGTGGCGTGTATATGTATTGAACCCCCTTTACTCTGATATCCATATAAAATCCAGTGCAACTGCCTTCAGAAGTCACCTAATTAGTAAATAGAGTCCACCTGTGTGTACTTCAATCTCAGTGTAAATACAGCTGTTTTGGGAAGGCCTCAGAGGTTTGTTAGAGAACATCAGTAAACAAACAGCATCGTGAAGACTAAAGAACATACCAGACAGGTCAGGCATAAATTGTGGAGATGTTTAAAGCATATCCCAAGCTTTGAATATCTCACAGAGCACTGTTCAATCCATCATCTGAAAATGGAAAGCATATGGCACAACTTCAAACCTAGCAAGACATGACTGTCCACATAAACTAACAGTTTAGGCGTGTCCTGTGGGACAATCTGTCCACAGGACAACTATTAGTTGTGCACTCCACAAGTCTGGCTTTTATGGAAGAGTGGCAAAAAAGAAAAATGAAGTCCTGTTGCAGTTTGCCACTGAAGTGGAGCTATTTTGCAAAGAACAGGCAAAAACTCTTGCCCCATGACAGCTGGGATAGGCTCCAGCACACCCGTGACCCCTACGGGGACTAAGCAGTATAGAATAGGCAAAAATTGAGGTCTCTAAATGTGCAAAGCTGTGCAAAGCTGACTTGCAGCTGTAATTATAGCAAATAGTGGTTGAACAAAGTATTGACTCAGGGGGGCTGAACACATATGCACGCCACACTTTTCAGATATTAATTTTTAAAAACATCTTGAACACCACGTATCATTGTCAATCCACTTAACAGTTATGTGATACTTTGTGTTGGTCTATCACATAAAATCCCAATTAAAATGCATTAAAGTTTGTGGTTGTAACAATGACAAAATGTGGAAAAGTTCAAGGGGTATAAATACTGTTGCAAGGCACTATAACTGGGATAAATGGGCCGACAAGCAAAACCGTAGATGTTTGTAGCTTACACTCACCTTGAACAGCTGCAGCAGCCACAGCGGCAGTGTACAGACTGAGCTCAATAGGAAGTCCAGCAGCAGTAGGCATTATGCGTCTCACCTCAGTAGTCAGCAGAGGTTTTGCAAAGTGGAAGGAAGCACCAGCCAACAGAGACTTGATAGCATTCATTCCAAGTGCATGAACATAGGGTTCAGTGGCGAACTGTGAGGGGACAGCTTATTAACTATTGAGTCTTGCAAAATCATTACCACTATAAAATGGTTGACGCTGATTCATACCGCAATGGCCTGGTCAAACCAGGCTTTGTCAATGTTGGCAAAGGCAATTTCTTGTCCAAAGAACTTAACATAGACAGAGGCCAAAGGCTTGCTGTTGGGGAGAGACCTCCAGTCAGAGAGCTGTGGACAGAGGAGACACATGATCTACTTTGACTGTGTTCCAACAGGTAATTGTATGATATTCTTTGTATTTGTCATGTGACTGTTCAATTACCGCCTTAATAACACGCTTCATCTTGGTAATCCTATCAGCACTGTCAATGACTGCAGAGTTTTTCAGAAGAGCTTCTTGGAGTCCCTCAGTTCTGACTCCAACCTAGAAAAAAATCTACATGTTTAAGAATAATTTTCAGATTAATAACTGAGTGTCTTTGCCAGGTAGGCTTTTCCATTTACCTCCAGAATATCAGCAGCAGCTCCAGCAACATAGGCACTTGTCTTAGCCACAATAGATCTGGGCAGAATGGTGGCAGCATCATTGATGTAGAAAGCACAGGCAGCAGCACCGAGCATCAAGGGACCTGAAAAAAGATTTGGTGAAAGATAGTTAATGCTATTTACAAAAATCAACCAGATGTGACACTGGCCTCACTGTTATAGATGTCAGTGTGGATGGCTTTGCTGAAACGTAAGCTCAGTCTGTCCAGCCTTGGGCTCAGGATTTTGACAGCAACGTTGCAAGCTGCAGCGCTGTGGGGAAAGCATAAAAGAGCTGAACAAACATGAACCAGTTCATATAGATAGACCTATTGATGAATAGGAATCAGAAAGTGCTCTTACACTGAGGCGTGGATAATGGCAGTGCTTCTGGTCATGGACTTCATGTGAGAGTATGTGAAGCTTGCTACCTGCAGGTTCTTCTCTGTCTTCACAATATTGGCAAGAGTTGTTACCAGACCCATTGGGGGCCTAGTCTCAAACAGCACAATGCATGCAAGCATTCGGAGCTCTGAGTGAAGAGCCCTATCCATGTAGAGCTGAAGAGCCAATTCCTGGATCTAATTTACAAGAGAAAACAAATTCACAATTAAGTTCTTTCATAAAATTGGAATAGTTTCACATACTACTTAGTATGGGGAATTCACCATTCTAGGCTCCTTTTTTGCAATGTTCCTCAAAGCCAAGATGGCATCAACATGGACTCTTGTGGGCAGAGATGAAGCTGCTGTGCCATGTATGGGGAGAATCTTGGTGATTGACTTAAGGCTGCTGGGATGACCAGCATTACCCAAAACCTTGAGGAGCAAAACAATGTCCTGAGTCTCATCCTTGGCAAGGGCTTCTGCAATGAGTTCTTGGACGGGCTGGGGGAGAAAATGGAACATTAAGATCTCCTTTTTTGTGCAGAAGCACATAAGATGTTCAGAAAACATTAAAGTAATGTGAAATGAACAAGGTTATATCACCTTTATAAGTTCAGCGGGGCAAACAGTCACCTCAGCACAGTGTTTGGAAATCATGGTTCCATAGCCAAGGAGGACAATCTCACGCAGAACTGGGTTTTCCAGTATTTTACTGTTGACTGAAAGGTCCTGTAAGAGAACAGCATTGAGAAATGTTTCATACCTTCAGGCATTTTGCTGATAAATTAAGTTGCATTAGGATTTACCCACTTGGACCAGCTTGATGGCCTCAGTGTTTGCAGTCACCATATGAACAGATGTGATCAAAGCTTGACCTCCTTCAACAACAGTCAGGTCATTGGCCAGGAATTTGTCCTTGATGAATCTTAGAGCAACATGAGTTCCAATGACAGGGATGGCATCTAAGATCCATTTTCTAAAAGATGCAAAATGGAGTGAGTTACCTTGTGTACACATTTTTATACGTGTCTTAAATATTCAGACACTAAAAGTCACCTATAAGCAGGTTTGGTTTTGTAGTTGCTCCACAGTGTTTCTAGATCTTCATACTGGGCTGCACGGAGGAGCTGAATGAGCTCCAAAAACTTCAGAGGTGCATTCTCATAGACTCTCTCCACATTGTAGATAACCAGATGATTCAGAGTATCCACAATCTAAAACACAACAAACACAAGAAAGAAGTTATTAAGCATTGTAAAGAGTCCCAAGTTTGTATTTGTGACTTTGCTGATGTGAGATCACACCTGGGCCTGTGTATTGTTGATCTTGATGAGCTGAATAGGTGTCTGAAGAAGCTCGCTGGAAAATTCATATTTAAGAGATCCACGGTGAAGATACTCAGTCACACTGGGTACAATATTTTCCCCCCGAGTCTCAAGGAAGACCAGGGATTGCCTTGAAAGTAATGCCAACAGGGATTAATCTTCAGACCTGTTAAATCCACACATAATATTAGTTAGTTAGTATGAATTAGTTTGTATGAACATACTTAGTCTCCATTTGAGTTGCTCCGTTCGTCTCACTGAAAGGTGAGAACTGGATCAGCTCATTGACGGCTGCCTCCAGGATCAGAACGCCACTAGCACCTGGATTCAAGATGTAGCTGTATGCTGTAGCTCCTCTCAGGTTCTTCGAATCCTGTTTAGATTAACCTCGTGGTTGGTTGATCAAGCAGAATTTTCTACTTTTACAGATGTATAGCACGTGCATACCCATCAGGTGAACCTACCTGCTGGCACTTTGCACATTTCTCAGTGTATGCAATGCCCATGTCTTTCATGACTTTCTCCTGACAGTGGTTCAGATCTCTGGTCTTTGTCAAAACAATGCGTTCAGCTTTTTCATCTTCAGTGATAGCATAGATGGTCTTGCACACACCCTGAGTTCCAGCCTAAGACAAAAAGTATTAGATTTCAGTAATTAGTATTCAGCTTCCTTGAATGGATTTATAGCCAGTACTGTAGGATCTTTGACAAACCTCTTGCAATTGATAGACATTATGTGTCTTCTTGATGTTGATCTGAAGGATGTTCAAAATACCCCTGTAGAGGTTCAGCACCATTGTTGAGACTCCCTCAGGAGCAAACATTTTTCCAACAACCCCATTGATATATTCAAACTTGATGGGAATCATGAGCTGACTTGCCAGGGCTGACGTCAGCTTGGTTGCTGAGATTAAAGGATCCTTTGGCCAGACACCACTGTACTCATACAGCTCTGGCTCCACAAGCTACAGTGCAAAAAAGATTTATTACAAGGCACTTTGCATTGTGAAATCAAAAAGGTTGTTGCATTCACACAATTTAGATGTTTACCTTCAGAATGTATATATTTTGTGCTGTGGCACTGATGAAAACTTTGCTGCTGACTTTGACTCCAGCTTTTGCCAGACCTTCCTCTGGCAAACCACCAAGGAGCAACGCCTCATACTTGTACACATAAGTCTTACCAGCAGCAAAATCAGGAGCTGTAAGAACAGTTGCACTAAATGAGAGGTATTATACCTGATCCTGCAAACTATTTGAGTTTTACTGTATATAATCCTATGAATGGTAAAATTTTGAAAATGTTTGTATTATTTCAGCATTTTACTGCACAAACTGATCATTTATAATTAGCTGTGTTAAATATAGATATCATCATATAATTTGGAAAAATGTATATAGTGAGGGGGAGTTCCACAGGGTTCTGTTCTGCTGGAGGTTTCTGGAGGTTCCGCTAAAAAAGAAGTTTTTACTCCCCACTGTTGCCTAGTGTTTGCTCAAGTTGGATTTGTTGGGTTTTCTACACAATTCTACATAGCTGTAACATTATATTCTATAAGGTCTTAAACCTTACATTAAAAAGTGCCTGCAGATTGCTTTGGGGTATACTTTACTTTTTTGTAAAGTATACCCAAAAGCCAGTATATTATGTAAATATACTGAAGTGAACTGAACAATAATGCACTTACCTAAGTTAGGAGATTCATGATCCAAAATAAAACTGAAAAGACATGAATCATTCAGTAAGTAACTTATCAAACAAGTAATGTTTTAAAAGTTTTAAACCTTTTTTAAAATTATATCTAGTGTGCAGATTTAGTTAGTGATATATTTTTTAACATTTTATCTTAAAGAAATTAAATTAAAACTGAAATCTGAAATCTGACATTTTTGAGTTCCTTCAAAGATCAAAATCTTTACTTTAAAGCTAATATAGTAATCACATTTATACAGTAAATAAAAATATAAGGTCTCAGTTTATAATGCAGCTAAAACTAAAAGCACAAAAAACACCTAGTCTGCACTGAAACATACATACCTGTATACAGTATGTTTGCTACAGATGCCTGGTAAGAATGAACAGAAGTAATTTCCATTAGATATTAATAATGTTAAAAGTATATACTTCTCTTTCATATATTTCAAGGCATTCATTAAGATTAAACCAATAATAAATAACCAGCAAGCAAATAAAGGATTTTTTATAAACATTAGTAATAGTGTAAAATTATATAATGGTAAGTCTGTTGGTTT
Organism: Helostoma temminkii; assembly: GCA_900302695.1. Taxonomy (NCBI): domain Eukaryota; kingdom Metazoa; phylum Chordata; class Actinopteri; order Anabantiformes; family Helostomatidae; genus Helostoma; species Helostoma temminkii. Next base: position 117,033 of record OMLM01014993.1, on the reverse strand, counting down.
TAGTTTTACTGCTCCTGTAAGAAGGTTATGGTATAATAAATGGTGTACAATCAAAAATACATTGTCATGCTTAAATAAAAACTAAAGACTAAAGACATCCACAAAGGTGATCAAAACTGCATCTAAAAGTAAAAACATGTTGACAGAAACTCACCCACAAGGGCCAGGGTGAGGGCAAGGACAACCTCTCTCATGGCTGATGGGGCTGTGAATGTCTACAGTGACAGGGTGCCTTTTTATAGGGACATTTTGCACTGACAAAGTCCAGCAAGGATAAAACATGAAATATTTGGACCCTGGCCTTAGATTCATTTATGTCACCTCTTAGATTCCAGAAATCCTGACTTTGGGTTGGGGAGGGCGACAAGGTGTGTATCAGTGGATGAAAAGTTAGGGTCACCCGACCTGGTTCTCTTCAAATAAACCAAGTCAAAGGTAAATGTCTTGTTTCAAAATGTTTACTGTGTCTCACAGTTCATCTAACAAAAATACATCACTTGAAATTTCTATTATATGCCTTCATTTATGCAAACATTTAGCTATTATAATTCATATAAAATGGATATAAGGAATAGAGTTTTTTTAAATAGTAGGACAAAAATGTTAGGACTAAAACCTTTTTCAACACTTTAAAATAAATGTATTTTTTTCTTTGACCCAAAGTGTATAAAATGTAAAGGGAAATAGAATAACAGAGCATATAAAAAAATCATTGTTGGTATGAACAGAGGTTTTGATTAATGTCTGTATTTATTTATATTATTGTTGTATTATTATTGTAATTATTTATAAATGCTGTGAATGTCTGGGCATCTCTACATCATACTGTTGGCATTCAGTTTCAAAGTTCATACAAGAGTGCAACTATGGTTGTTTGCTTACTTTATCTATTGCGATGAAGGTGACCACTGATTTAATGACATTACATTATTAAATAATCATTTCACCATTGTTACTCTGTAACAATCCAGAACTATGTCAGAAAGTGCAATTTGAATGTAAATGACAAAAGTAGTCCACTAAAAATAGATGTATAATTAGTTTTGTTTTTTAAATTGAAGTTTAAGTATACACTCTTTTTTACTATAGGTAGCCATGACCATCCAATCATATTAATTTCTTCTGTTCAGAAATGTATACTTTAATTGGTTAATTGGTAATTACGGCCACATATCTCTAACAAAAACAGCAAAGTTGACAAATTTGGAGCTAATTTATACTGTTTTATGCCCTGTCAGATGTTTAATACATAATAATCTATCATTGTTCATTAGTTGATTTGATTGAGTTGCATTAAGAATCTGCATCTACCAAGTAACTAAAGCTCTTGAATATTACAGTAGCAGAATATTACCCTCTAAATTGCAGTGTAATAAGATAAGATAACAGCATATTTTCTACTATACCCATGTGGAGAGACTAAACACCAGCAGACAGCAGAGTTAGCTGGTCAAGTGGCTATTAAGCTGGGCAGGTTGTGCCCCTAGCAGCCCCCCTAGCATTAGCTGCTCTGGAAAAATGCCACGAACAGAAAAAATATATATAGCTTGATGTCTGTTTCTGGCCTGTACCTAATATATATCTATTTTTGGTTCTGTCTTTGGTAAGCGTAAACAAAGTTAATATTCTTTCACAACCGCAATAAACACTGTCTGCTAGACATGTTGCTATTAGTCCTCGATCAGACTGGTGCTGTCCGCTCTACTGATGATTGCTAAGGGCGGCTGATGCTACTGCTGCTGCCTAGTGCCAAATGCTGCTGCGAGCGGAGCGGCTATTAGTAGTTCAGGTGTTTGTTCAGAGATCAGTGTATCTCCAGAGCAGCGAATGCTAGTGCTGCTGGCTAGTGTGAGCTGTGAACAGTGAATGAGCTGTGAAAATGCATAAACTGTTTGTAGAGAAACTTCCTGTAAAACCATAAACAGCTGTTTTTATATCTCTGTTTGTATCTTTTAACACATAATGTACTTTACTGTTTAGTTTTGAAGGCGCAGGCAGAGGCCTCCCTACTTCCAGTCTATGCTAATGTATCTGCTCATCTCCTCCATACTTAAAGGAATACTGTACTGTAGTTCAACATTCTGGGAAATATGCTTATTTTCTTAACCCTCTTGTACCAGTAAATACGATGCTATCCTAAGCAGGTGATTAGATAACTGTATTTATTGAGCACAATTGACATTAAATTGGAAAGATAGCTCACCTGACTCTCTCCTTCAGCAAAACAGTGTTTTCGAGTTTTGTTTATCAATATAAAAAAGAGTTCAGCAACTCTGCCACCAATGACTGCAAGAAAAACGTCACTGAATTTGTGTCTTAATTCAGTTGGATGTTGGTTTTAAATATTTCTTATTATGATAAGTTTTATTTTATTCATATTTGATAATGAATTTAAGGAGTTCCTCGGTACAAAGGACCCTATTTGTAAATAATGACTTTCAGACAACAAATGCTTCACATGCTTCTGCAATTTATTTAAGTTTACACTTCATACAGAGTAATTAAGAATACTTGCATGAAACAGAAAATAAAACATAATATCACTGTAGGTAATGGTTTTAAGCACACTGAGTGGTGCAGCGACAGGCCAGGTGAGCTTCTGCTGTTTCTGCCAGGTCAGTGCTCTTCTCATAGATGTTGCTCAGACCATCAGAGCGGTTCAAGTTAGAATCTGCAACATTGCAGAGAGTAAAGCAGTTAGCCTTTATATTGATGTAGTGTAATTCAGTTTTGCAGCTGTGATTTATTGCAGACTCACCAACAGGCAGGCAGTGGAAGCCGACGGTGACAGAGGTGGTCCTCACTGGCATGCAGCCGGGCAGGCAGCGGAGTACAGGCTCAACAGAGTAGCATTTGGACTCCTGACCGAGGAGCACCATCTGCTTTTCCAGCTTCACAGATTCGAGCTTCATGTAACATTCTGGAAAAGGATAAAAACTTCAGCACTGTACATCTACATTCATATATTTAGCTGCAACCCTAGTCCTTAGCTATATCCAAATTCTAATATTGTTTCTAGACTATTTTTAACCAAATAAAATACTAGTAAACATGTCCATACTATGTTTGTTATGAAGCAAATTTTTATATTTTTGCCATTATCCATTTTGAGTACAAATGATATTCGAATAGAAGATGATGAAATTAGTACTGTAAGTATTACCAGAGGTCTCACGACAGCTCTTTGCAGGCAAAACCCAGGAATGAGCGAAGCTGGATGCGTTCTTGCTCAGGCGTTCATTAGGTGTGCGGTACTCCTGCATGATCTCCCCATTAGCCTTACCACAGAGACCACAAGTCTGCCCTCTCATCCAGTCTGCAACTTTAACCTGCAGAAAAACTTTAGTATTGTTTCAATTGCACTAGAATGTGAATTCATACATTTTAGAAACATAAAATCAAACAAGATTACCTTCAGGACATTGGAATCTAAGTAGACTTCTTGAAGACCATAGCTGGAAGCGTGGAGAGCGATGCCCTCACCTCTCTGTCTGATCTGAATTTGACCTAATATGAACACAGATGTTTATAAATGTGTAATCTATGTAATTTAATTTACTTTTGCAGGATCAAATTATTTTATCATGACAGTTATATTTGAATTAATAAAATATAAACCTGCGGGATGCTGATATGGTAGGTTGCGCATTGGGATTTCTACTCCATTTACCCTCACCATGATAGCATTGTTCCTTGGATACATGTCAACATCGCTGTTGGAAAAATGTTTGAGATACATGGATTATAGTTAATTACTAGACTTTGAGGTTTTCGAGTTTTGTTGTTTTCCACAAATTCCCTCTAATTAGTTATAAATACTGGTTTACATACATGTTTCCAGTCTTCACAGTGATTTGATTCTGTTCCTGTGTTTGATCTCTCCTCAGCAGAACTATGAATTTGAGTTCTTCAGTGCAATCCTGAGCTAAAATCTGGTGGCAAGAGTGGGGCATCTCATTTTTGTATTTCCTTTTGTTGAATGTGATCACTTTGTCGTTGATCATGGTGCATTCAGCTAGAAAGAAAAGGTAAAAAAAAATTTGCTACTCACAGATCAGTCTCAACATTGAGCTATGAAAATGTGAAAATATTTAAATCTTTCCACCTGCATTAGCCTTGGTAAACATGTATAAGAACCTGTCTGCCCAATTGTCCTGATACTGTTGCAGCTCAGTGGCTGTGTCTCCCACTGGCAGAGCAAAAGGCAGACTCACTCCAAGTTTGTAATAGGTTCTCTGTAATATTATATCAGAACAATTAGAGAGTATACATACAGTCTCAGTGTGTGAAAATAAAAATTTTAAATGAAATCATACCCTTGGTGTCCTCAGCACAAAATTCAGGCTTGTCTCAGAAGCAAAAGCCACAGTACACTTGACCTGATGACGAGCATTTTTGTACTTTGCCAGATATGCACCGGATTGCAGAGCAATATGGGAAAAGTACTCAGAAATCCTAGACAGACATAAAGGTTATTTTATGTTATTAGTTTCTAATTAATGTCAAATTAAGTGTTGACTAATACCTGATATACTACCAAGTAGCTAATTTAATTCAAAATAAAGTTTCTTTAACATTTTAATTTAAAGTAATAAACCAAATATTTCAGAATGTGTCTTAATTCAGGAAATTACATTTTTGCATAGTGTATCATCCTCTTTGGAAGTTTGTCCCAGGTTATTTTCAGGCGCAATGCAGATTCTGGACCCACAGCACCAGTTTCAGCAGTGATCTCAGTTGCGTATTGCTTGCATTCAATGCCCCAGGCAATCTTGGCCTATGAGAAATTTAAATCAAAGTTAAAGTCATGACATGCATTTGTAATAATGTTTGTCCTGGTTCATGTCACTAATGTTAAAATTCTCACCATCAGTTTGTGGTAGCTCAGCATCACTCCGTCGGCACAGATTCTCCATTGGTCATTCTCAGCCAAAGTGGCAAGAATTACCTGCAGTCTAGCAGTGGCTTTGTCATAGTAAGCTGCAATCTGGTATCCCTGAACCTTGTGGTCAGCTCTCTCAGCACGAATGATAATGGTCATAGCAGGAGCAACAGTGCTGGCAAGATATTTGGCCTGAAAGTGCAAACCAAATATGGATGATAGTGAACATTTTATTGTTTTCATTTAAAGAACAATAGTACTGTGTTATAGAAGCTTTCTGATGACTTACTTTATTGTAAATGGCTTCAAAGCTGTAGGCACTGCTCTTGCTGGCACGGGCTGTGGAGGCAGAATGCTGTGGACAAAGAAACCATACATTTAGCCTACTCAAAGAGAGTACATGATGTAACTGCCTGTGCTCTTTACAACACAATTACTGATAATTACCTGGTGGATGTGGTTCTTGGTAAACTTCATGTCATACACGTCCTGCAGTATAAAAGTTGTTCAGTTAATTCCTGTACTTCTGCAGTTTTTACATGTTAAAGGTATAGATGTGTCTCACCTTGATTGCAGCACTGGCAGAGCTGGAGGAGCTGGAGGAGCTGGAGGAGCTGGAGGAGCTAGACCTGTGTCTGGACCTGGCAGATAATCTGCTTCTTGAAGAGCTTCTGGAGGAACTGCTGGAGGAGCTACTGGAGGAGCTCCTGGATGAGCTTCTTGAAGAAGCAGCGGAGGAGCTGCTTGAGCTCCTTGATGCCTTGCTGATGGCGGCAGCAGCTGTGACTATTTTGGCACTGCGGTGAGAGGAGGAGGAGGAGGAGGAGCTGGATGAAGACTTGGATGATGCGGAAGAGGAAGAGCTTGAACTGGAGCCCCTGTAGCGAGAACTTCGAGAACTGGAGCTGCTGGAACTGTACAAAGCTGTGCTGTTCTTCAGACCGGGAACCAGGATTTTCTTGAGTTTCATCAGGACATTCTTGTTCTCAAGAACTTCCTCTTCTTCGCTTATGTTAATCACTTTGATGATCTTTTCTGCTGCTTTCTCTCCAACCTGAATCTCAATTTCAACCTTACCTATGGCTGGTCCAGCAGCTGCAATCACATAATAGCTACATTACTTTTTTTGCAACTTTTTACAAAGTCACATCACTGATTTTATGACACATTTCACTTGCCTGGAGCAATCGCGACAACAACAGTATGTTTTCCGATTATGGCGTAGAGTGGACAGTCTCTAATGAATGCAGCGTTGTGAGATTCAATTTCAGCGCATGCTTTAATTCCAAAGGTTTCTAATGCAGCACACATTTTCCTCTCAAAGGCTTTGAAACTTCTCAGTCTGTTGGCAAATTTTCTTGGCAGGTCAGCAGGAATGACTTCTGATGATTGTGACTGTAAAACAGTTTCCCTCTGGGATTAATAAAGCTTTTTTTGAATAATGAATGTTGAATGTTGAATCTTAAGATCACCACAACATTTTGGATAGTGAAGGGTTTTGAATTGAAGGTTGAAAAAGGTCATCAGTAAATCAGACTCACCATGCTACCAGAAGATGACCTATAAAACTTTGAAGAGAAGGCCGCCCTTGACACCTGTGCTGCGGCTTCAGCTGGAATCATTGGTGTGAATTTGGCAGCTGCAAGGTCTTCCACATTTCTCGCAACAGCAAAAGTCTCAAAGCTGTTGGACAAAGGCAACAAATGTATCAGGAAAACAAATTTAAAAACTTGATAATAAATATTACATGGTGACAAGGAAGGGTACATACAATACAGCTGCAATCTTATCAACTCCCTGAACAGGAAAGAACTGAAACTTGAAGTTGCCCTTCATAATGTCAATTCTTGCTTCTATCTTTGCAGGAATTATTGTGTGAACTCTTGCTTTCGCGACCACGGCAGCCTGGACGAAAGCTGTATTCACACCCATAACTGCATAGGTGTGCAAGGCAACACTGCAAGTAACAGAAAACACAAGCTTGGGTGATTTCACTGAATGATAAATTTGGTTATATATATTTTATATATTAGATTATCTTTGGTAAAATTATTTTAGTGGATCAGTTTACTTTGGAGCAATTGCAGCCTTCAGGTTGATGTCAGACTTCAGAAGCTGGGCAGGATGGAAGTTCTCAGCCACAGGTGGTGTCACAGTGGCTTGGGCTATGAGAAACACTTTTTAGTATCATTATGGATCAATATTTCACTTCACTTGAGCCACACCAGTGATGTTTACCTTCAACAGATGCTGCAGCCACAGCTGCAGTATAGAAACTCAGCTCCATGGGCAGACCCACAGCAGTAGGGAAGATTCGACGGACCTCAGCAGCCAGCATTGGTTTAGCAAAGTGAAATGTGAAACCAGACAGCAGAGCATCCAAAGCCTGTTTGCCGTAAGTGTGAACTGCAGGTCCAGTGGCCATCTGTCAACACAGAATATCTTATAAGAGAATAGGCCACAATATTATTACTATAGCAGTAGAAGAGGCCATACCTGAACAATCTGATCAATAATGGCTTTGTCGAGGTTGGCAAAGGCAATTTCCTGCCCAAAGAATTTCACAAACATGGAGGCCAGTGGTTGACTTGAAGGATGAGCCCTCCATTCAGAAAGCTGAAGAAAACAGTAAATTAAACATTGTTATGTCTATAAACACATTAAAGGGAGTATTTTAGAGTTGAAACGATGCTTTAAACTTACAGCCTTCATGAATTGTTTCATCTTTGTGATCCTGTCAGCATCCTCAGGAGCTGCTGGGATTTTCAGAATGGCTTCCTGGATTCCCTCAGTTCTTAATCCAATCTGAAACAAGGAAAAATTTAATGGGTAAATACACATTTAATTTGTGAATGTACATATGTCATATTCTATCCTGTATTATATTCTAATCCAATGATTTTTGGCATTGGCAACTATATTAATTACAAATGCTAGTTACATTCTTTTTGCTTCTTCTTCTTTTTTCAGCTTTCTTTTATAACACTGCATTGTGCATTTGTCATATCTATAAGAATGAGAGATCCTTACCAGATGTATTTAATTGAAAGAGTGACACTTGCTCTTTTAAAATAAAGTCATCTTAAGATATTGATTCTGATTTGTGTTAAATAGCTCTGTAAGAAATGACTGTCATACCTCAAAAACATCAGCATAAGCTCCAGCCATGTATGTGCGAGCTTTGGCCACCATGGCTCTTGGCATAACAGTTGCAGCATCATTAACATAGAAGGCACTTGCAGCAGCACCCATCATCCAGGGGCCTGCAAGGAGGGGAAACCATTAAACATCATTAAGTTTCTCTGTAATCGTATGTAGTTGATTAATTTCTTATGTTCTTACTGTAGTAGGCATCTAAATAGAAAGCTCTGCTGAAGCGGTAGCTCAGTTTGTCTAATTTGGGGCTGAGAATCCTCACAGCAACATTGCAGGCTGCAGCACTGAAAGTGGAACACAAAAATACATATGTACAGGATATATACTGTATATGCTTGGTGCTAAAGGTGAACTTTAAACATGTTTATATCCTTTTGGTTCTTACACAGAAGCATAGTCAGGGGCGGTGTTTTTGGTCATGGCCTTTACGTAAGAGTAGACAAAGCTTGCGACCTGCAGATTTGTTTCTTTCAACAGGGCATCAGCAAGAGCAGTCACCAGACCCATGGGCAGCCTAGTCTCAAACATCACTATGGCAGCAGCCATACGAAGTTCAGGGTGGAGAGTCCTGTCCATGAAGACCTGAACAGCTATTTCCTGGATCTAATTCACAAAGATAAATGTTTTAATCAAAACTGAACATATGAAGATTGCCGTTCATTGCATTGCCTTTTTCTAATAGAAGGAACAAAACGAGCCTCACCATCTTGGGCTCTTTCTTGGCGATGTTCCTCAGTGCCAAGACAGCATCAATTTGAACTCTGAGTGGCAGATTGGCAGCAGCACTGCCAAAGCAAGGCAGGAGCTTCATGATTGGCTTGAGGCTAGCAGGATGTCCAGCATTACCCAGAACTTTGAGAGCAACAACAACCTCCTCAAATTCTCCCCTGGCAACAGCCTGGACAGCAAGTTCATGGATGGGCTGTGGAAGAAACATAAAATAATGTCACTTGTTTTCTAACTAAACAAGACTTTTAGTTATATAAAAAATAAAGCACAAACATGACATACCCTGACAAGCTCAGCTGGGCAATCTGGGTTCTCTGCACAGTATTTAGCAACCAGGGTACCATAGCCTAGCATCACAATCTCACGTAGAAATGGGTTTGCTTGGATCTTATTGTTCATAGCCAGTCCCTGCGGAGTGGTTGAAAAAAAGAACTGATTACACGTCTATGTTATCACACAGCAAAACATACACAAAACCACTTTTAATGTTGACTAACCTCAGCAATTTTGATGGCCTCCATATCAGCTGTAACCATGTGCACACATGCCATCAGAGCCTGAGCAGCTTCAGCAATGGTCACCTCACCAGCCAGGAACCTCTCCTTTAAGATTCTCAGAGCAGCACTTGTACCAATGGCAGGGATGGCGTTTAGGATCCAGTATCTAAAAGAGACATAAACTATATTATAAAATCATTCATAATATATTTTTTTTGTTTCTTAGCTCTTGTCTTCAGTGAAAGTTGCTTTAACCTGTGATCGGGTTTAGCTTTGAACTGAGCCCACAGAGCCTCGATACTCTCATATCTGGCCACACGCAGAAGCTGGATGAGCTCAATAAACTTCAAAGGAGCATCTTCATGGGCCTTGCCAACATTGTAGGTCACCAGGTGGTTCAGGATCTCAACAATCTAACAGAAAAATATGGTTCATGTGTTATAGTGAGTTGCTACAGGTTGGATTCAACACAAATCTGCTTAAGAGGGGAACATACCTGAGCTTCGGCATTGCTAATCCTCATAAGCTGAATGGGTGTCTGGAGAAGCTCACTGCCAAACTCATACTGGAGGGACCCACGGTGAACATATTCAGCTCTGATGGGCTCCACTGCGGCCTTCCCCATCTCCAAGAATGTCAGGAATTGCCTGAAAATATTCACAAGCACTCATTTAATTTGAGGAGTGCCATTTTGTGCTGTGACAGTTATTACTGTCTTCTCTTAATTTCAGTGACATACTTAGCTTCCATCTGGGCAGCGCCATACAAGATATTTAAAGGAGAGAACTGAATCATCTCTGTAGCAGATGCTTCCATGATAAAAGCACCTGTAGCTGCTGGTTTCATAACGTAGTTGCAGGCAGCGGCTCCTTTCATGACGTTTCCACGCTGCAGAGAGAACCAGACCCACACAGTTGTCACACCTACTCTAGGAGTGTACTGCTGTAAAGGTGGGTAGTATCAGGAAAATTGCACTTACAGTCCGACACTCAGCACATCTTTCAGCGTAAGCCAATCCAATGTCTTTAATGATTCTCTCCTGGCAATGGTTCAGGTCCCTGGTCTTGGTTAGAAAGATGCGGTCAGCGCTTGCATCCTGACTGATGACATAGTGGGTCTTGCACACACCCTGGGCCCCAGGCTAGTTCAGAAAAAACAAAATACAGTTTGTAAGTTTTTATGATATCTTGTGGGTGAATATTTCTAGAAATTAGTAATTCATACCTCTTGCAGTTCATAGACGTTTTGAGTCTTCTTGATGTTCAACTGAAAGATGTTTAAGATTCCTCTGTAGACGTTGAGCACAGTTGCAGAGACCCCAGCTGGTGCAAACACTTTGCCAACAACTCCATTTGCATATTCAAACTTGATGGGTGTCAAGAGCTGAGCAGCCAAGGCTGAGGTGAGTTTATTGGCTGGGATGAAAGCGTCTTTAGGCCAGATGCCACTGTACTCAAAGATTTCAGGGTCTACAAGCTGCAGGGAGAAAGTGCCGGTTTGAATGAAATGTCAATGTAAGTGAATAAGGGTCTCAATTTTCTTGTTCAGATTATTAATCACATTTCACTGATACTTTACCTTTGCTATGATGGTGTCGGCAGCCACTGCACTGACATGAACTTTGCTTCGGACTTTCACTCCGGCCCGAGCCAGACCCTCTTCAGGCAGGCCACCCATGAGAAATGCTTCATATTTGTACACATAGGTCTTTCCAGTAGCAAACTCAGGGGCTGCAATCATATTGAAAATTCAGGACTGATAGGAATTTCAGAGTTGCAATTCAAACTATTTCAACATTTAGGCACAAATTATCACCAAAACCAACTAAAAGAATTTTAAAAACTGTGTGTGATAATATGAAGTTAAAAAAACTTACCAAAGTTAAACTGGGATCCCGCTACAAAATAAATAAGAGCAAGTAAAATGTTACTTTCATGTTCATACACCACAAAAACAATGTGTAAAAAAAGCTGGATTTGTAAAAGAAAAATGAAATAGTAGTTTTAACATATACTTTTAAAAAACTGTATGCAACTGTAAAACATTCGATCACACTGTTTTTAAATAAAGTTATTAAGTTAATTTACTTTTAAATGCACAAAGACATACTCACCCGCAAGGGCCACAGTCAGAGCTAGCACAAGCACCCTCATGGCTGGTGGATGTGACGGACTACCACCAGGAGCCTCCTTTTAAAGCCAGTTTTTGCTGATGCTGTCCCCATCGAAATGTATCATTAACTAAATATGTTCATTGTCACTGATGTTACTGTGCCCTGACCATTAGATTAGACAAACACAGGGGGGAAAAACTAATGAAAAATGTCATAGTTGTTTCACCGTACGATTGGCACAGCAACGCTGCCCTAAGTAGAATAATGTTTTCTTTCTTCTGATAAAGCATGTTTAATACAGATTAAATGCAATATTATTTTAACACATTTTAAACTATTATGCGTGTACTATTTTTATCCGTAAATAAATAACATAATTTATCAGTCAACATAATAAATTTTATAATACCAATTTATAATACCAATTATTATTGGGTTATTTTTTTATCATAATTAAACTTTCACAGTTCTGATGCATCAAGGGACTTAAACTCACATAAATGTTCATACTGTATAGACATAATGTAAATAGATTTTAGAAACATGCTAAAATAGAATAGGTTTTCACTTGTATAAACAAGTGAAGGTTCCAGTCTTTCAATTAAATGTCATTCTGCCCTGACCTGCAGTTTTATCACATTTCTGTCAACATGCTCTATGAACTGTTGAGTGTCCAAAGCCAACAATCCAACATATGTTTACTTAACTTTTATTGTCACAATGTTTCAAAAGCATCACACCAAAAAAAAAAAATTTTATCAAAACATGCATCAGTATTCTTATGGTGATAATAATAGAGTGTAATGCCAAGATGTATTTCCTCAGAACAAGAGCAAGACACAAAAGATGAGACCATGAAATAAAGACTATTTAATCTCTGCACTAAGGCCTTAACAGTTTGCCTTTATACATACAGTAGTTTTGCATTATTACCACATGGTTCACTTTATTCTACTAATAGTGATGTAAATGATTAGTGATTATATTTATTGAAATTGTGCATATTTAATATAGACACTGACAGATAAAAGTAGCAAAAATGACAAATAGTACCAATGATGAAAGAAGTCATTAATGCCTTATACATGGACATGAAAACTACTAACTTAGTGACAATGATAATATTTAATAGAAATATATGTTTTATTTTGTTTTTTGCTTTACTTCTCTTTGGTAATTTATGTAAGGAAGTTTCTTAAAACTTATTGATCACATTGGTGACATCACTGAGAGCTGCCACATCACTGAGTGCTGCCACAAGGTCTGGATTGCTGAACTAATTCACTGTTTACATCAAATCTAACCTGACATGTTGCTTTTGTTCCTAATCTGTGGCAGAGTTCAGAATTTAACACAGTATGCTGAAGCTACAATGAAGACATGAGAAGTACCTGAAGTACATTATATAATGTTGTTCTTTAGCCCACTACGTTTATTTTACATATTTGGATACTATTTATGTTCTGCAGCTGAGGATTGTTATTAAAATATTATCAACTAATAAATCATGATCGTCATTTGTCAGGACAGAGGGTGGCATGTTTTAATTACTATACATTTTACTTGTGATCATTTTAATTTCAAACTCAGAATTTGAGATATCTGAGCTTGACATGCGTTTATGTCTTCAACAGAATTAAATTTAGTGCTTTAAAATGTATAGTTTTCTTGAAAGAATACTTAGATGTTGTATTTGTACTTTTGGTAGGTTTTAGGGCATGTTCTTAGTACTTCAACACCAGTATTCTACTTTTGATATAGTGCTTTTAAAGTAAACAAGCAGAATAATACAATATAAAGCCATGTTGACTGGACAAACTACTTCATCTGGCTGTGCCCTACAAGACATTTAAAACCTCATGCTTATTCAAACTTCTTCACAAATGAGTGTCAGTAATGAGTCTAGAAGTGAGTCTTGATTTTCTCCTTTCACACATCACAAAGCAAGACTTTTTTATTGTTTTCTTGTGCCTTCTACACATGTCATATAACTAAATAAATAAAATAAACATGATGCTCCTGACCACAGTTGTGAGTGCTACAATGGTGCAGGCTGATGGTCACAATTGTTTGGATTCAAGTATGGAAAACATGACGGAGCCTGGATACTCTCTGAAACTCCCACTGGTAGACAGTGCATGTTTTTGTGTTAATATTTTATGGAAATTAATCATATCATTAATTAGTAATTTGTTTTAGTTACAGGCGTCGTTGCTTGTGTGTGTGTGTGTGTGTGTGTGTGTGTGTGTGTGTGTGTGTGTGTAATTTTGACTGTATGAAGTTTGTCCCATGTCACACCCCGTAGACAGGCGACGCACGTGATTGTTGACAGCTGAGTCTTCCTTGGTTTCATCTGGATCCTGAACATGTTCTGGTTTGTTGTGGTTCTTTCGTCGGTGTTGGCCGTCTGCAGGGCTAACTCCTGCCTGTGTGAGAGACCGGAGCTCTGTCTACCGATCCGTGAAGAGAGAGACTTTGAGGTAGTTCGTGTGAACTTGTTAA
>OMLM01014993.1:45048-86054 GCA_900302695.1 Helostoma temminkii | reverse complement strand
TTTTTTTTTTTTTTTTTTTTTTTTTTACATTTTCTGTTCCCTAATACAAAATGAATCTATTTTAAAAACAATTTTTTTGAGAATTTCACTCAATTCAAGACAGATAATGATACTTAAACTGTGCAGAGAAGACTTACTGGTTGAACCCTAAAATAAAAAGATGAGTAGGTGCATTCAGTAGCTGTGTTTCACTTTAAATATGTTTAACTCATTATTGTTATTAGTCTTGGATGATAATTATGATTATTTCTCTTGGTTTTATGGAGTTTTGCAGGGACTTTAAGGTCATAGTTTACTTCTACTACTGCTACTATTTTGGTAACTGGCACAGCTCTCATACCATTTGTAACTGCAGCCGGCAGCTGTTGCCAGCAGAAATGCTCTGAGTGCACTTCCTGTGCAGCTCCAGTTTTAAAGAAGACGCTGAATATGTGCAGCACCCAATGTAAAGAAAGGACTACAAGAAACAACTGTACAAACAGGTTGATTCAGTCATGGAGTGCCATACATAACTCTCCATCTTTCTTTGTAATTTAATAAAAATACTGAAGTACAACTTTAAAAACAACAATTCTGTTATCATATTAGGCTGCTTTTCCACCGTAAATGGTTTGAGCACTTGTTATTAACCAGCATCATGGCTGTTGCATAGACCTTTTATGTCAAGGTACACGCACCAGGTAAGATACACGCACCATACATGCATACTTGAATACATGCTATGTGTTTTATGATGCCCTAAGTTATTTCATAAAAATATGTAAAGTCCAAGGTGATGAGTGAACATCATTTCAAGATTTGCTGCCCATTATGACGATTGTTGCAGAATATATATCAGTATACCAGAAGAATGAGTTAGCTAATGTTACTCGGTTTGGCCCTGAAACCCTCCAGTAGGATCCCCAGACTGAGACTTAGGTAGTAAAAAGTTATCTTATAACCCATTAAAAGAAAAAAAAAAACTAGACCAACATTGAAATTGTTATTTTATATTGATATTGTCATTTATTTTAATTAGCTTTTTCTTAGGTAATAGCAACATAATCATCAAAATTAATGCATAATACTTGATTTTTTAAAAAGTGCGGTTCTTAATGAATAACAAATCAACATACACTGAAACATGGCATATAGTCCTTTTAATGCTAACATTTTTTAGTACTAACATTTCTTCTCTTGCATATATGGAGATGTTTGGGACTGTTTTTTAAATTGTGCAGCTTTTAAAGCTCTCTGCGTGTGTTAGCACGTGAGTGCTTACATTTTTCGTAATTTGTAATAAGTGAATAGAAAGCATTTCTCACTGCAGCATCACTGGTGCATATTGCTCCTCCACCTCTATCATTCTGACTCTCTTCCCTGTTCATATCAGCGATGCAGGTCCAGTCAAGATCAGATGTCACACACCACTTGGAGTGATCTACAGTATCACTGAAGGGCTCCATGTTGACGGGCTGAACTTCTTTCACATTGTACACGTGATAGCTGATGCTGCAGTTAGAAGAAAGAGGGCGACGCATCTTTCCCCAGCTCTTGACATAAAGATTCTGCCTCAAATGGTTCACAACCAGCCCAGAGTAAATATCTGCATTATGATGGAAAACAAAGTACACAGTATTATTAACCACAAATTAGCATATGTAGAGAATGAGAACAACATTTTTAAATACATACATACATACATAGTACTGCAAACAACAGCAAAAGACATTAATATACAGAGAACATTCTAGTTAAAATGATCAAGCTTATTATTAATCGTATTACTAAAGAAACAAACAAACAACAACAACAATAAAAGGTAACACTTGATACAGCAAATGCTTACCATCCCCAAAACGTTTGTATTTTGCAAAGCTGACAAAACTATGTCCTCTCAGTGATGTCAGCGTTGTCATGCTAAACCAGGGTTTCTTCTTTGGGTAGCAGCTTCGCTGTGCAACACATTGCAGCTCATTGTAAAAGGTTTTTGGGATGTCAGAGTCATATGAATAAGCATGGATGTACATTAGCTGTATCCCTGAGAATTCAGATAAAATTTAGTAATTGTGTTGCGTAGTGTGGAAAATTATAAGAATTCAGTCAAAACAAGATACGACAGGAATTTACCCACCGATTTGTTTGAATTGATCGATTGCGTAAGTCACACACATAAATGTTTGACCATTAGTATTTCCACTTGTTGGCCAGAAGTTTTTATTGCGATAAGTTGGAAACTTTGGTGTACTGTGTGAGAGCCAAACTCCAGTTTGTCTGTCAAACAACACAACTCCTTTAGGAAGTGAAACAGATATTGTTACAGTTTGATGTTTTTCACTTTGACTGCAATAAAAGTGGAACATTGCAGCATCCACCTTTGCTGTGGCCAAATGATGCTGGAGCATCATATGGATCAGGAGGTTGATCACTGTAGAGTATGTAGCCAAAGCCTTCAGTCTACAACAAAAAACCACAAAGCTCTGGTTTAGTGTGCTTTTTAAATGTTGTCATTGAAGAGCGATCAGCGTTTTTTAATATGTCACCTTTTTGTTGTAGAAGTCCAGTAGAGGTTTCAGAGTGTTTGCAAGAGTACCAGATCTGCTATTGACATTCTCTTTGCTGAGTTGCCATCCATTGGTGCTTTCATCCATGTACAGATACTCTAAACCACTTTTATTTGCTTTGGGCAACTTGTATAAAATATACCTAAAGGTGTAGAGATAAACTTATTTTATTATGAACCCAGCCAAAAACAGAACATGTAAAAATATAAATTACCACAACTCAAAATGTCCACTAACCAGTCAACTTCTTCTCCTTTGTCATTCCTGCAATTCACAGCTGAATCACACACCTCAATAAGGATCCCAACGCCAATCAGGAAGCTCACCAATGTTTTCTAAAACAATTAAATGTAGAGTGATCAAACAAACAAACAAACAAACAAACAAACAGTTGGACAATGTAGTGTAATGTAATGTAAATATCAGAAAATGGCATTTTCACTCTTTCTACTTTGGGAGTCATCTTTGATAACATGACCCAAATTCCATAATTACCTTATTTAATGACAACTGAAGTATTTGTTTGATGAACTCTGTGAAGCTTGGTGTGAGACATTAATATACAACATGCATATATGTATGTTGTCTACATTGATGCTACTTCTGCACGGTGACAGTGAAAGCTACAGCATACCAACCAAAACATAGTGTATTTAGTTTGCCACCCAGCCATGCACTTTGGACCTGAGACCTGAAACTTAGACATGTTACCAATTCATATCAAGGGTCTTCTAAGAATTTCACCAATGATTTTGAGAGGATTGTTGATGTAAACCGGAGAGTGAGCTATCAGAGGGTTGTAGCTCTGCATTTCCCTTTAGCCACTTCCTGGATCTGCAGGGTTAAATTATTAGATAGAGCCATAGCCACAGCCAGCAGTGTTTTTAAGAGTCTATGTCAAAATGACAGTCTACAATTTATTAAAATTACTTCTTTTACAGAAATGTAGCTCATCCTTGCAGTGTAACAAACTAGAAATACAACTCTGAAGTTATCTTATTATTTCCAGTTTCTGATACATAGCATTATAGTTTACTACACCTTCTTTGCACATAGTGTAGGACTCTAGGGAATGCACTGAATCTACTTTAATGTAAAGGACCCAGTCTTTGTTCTTATATTTTAAAAGAGAGCTTAAGCATTGAGCAACACAAAACCTCAACTAGCACCCCACTGTTGTTGTTATAGTATATAGTATTTACCTATAAATATTTTACTTAGAAATATGTTACTTACATGTCTAGTCATTTCCATTTCTCTTCACTGTGACCTGTACATCTGTTTTGTAAGCCTTCTTTCAACCTATAGCTGTTAAAAGAAACCGAAACACACTCACACTTTTATCTGCTTCCTTGCTTCTCGCTCACACGCTCTGTTACAGATAGTTCGTTTCTTTTTGACACCAAAATGTTGACATACCCACTACAAGCTGGAAGTAATGTAAGGCTTGATCAGCCAGTCAAACAGGAATCATTTAGACTGGCTGTTTTATTTTGCATGGACATGAAATTCACAAGAGAGACGTTCTCTTCAAACCAATTGCACAAAGAAATTTGAAATTCACCACTACAGTTAAAATATTCTTGTAATGAAGTACTATTACAAAGTTTTCAGTAATAAAAACACTTTTGCATGTTTGTAAGAAAGTCATTATGAAATTTTAATGTGGTTTGACAACTTGACACAGCCCAGATTATTGTGCCTACTTGGTAATAGAACCTGATACATTTCTTACATTTACAATTCTGATATGTGTATAAAATATCTGAAGAAGTTCCTTCAATGTTTGTTGTATTGTTATTTAATGGCCAACTCCAAGGCAAGTTCAATGAAATACCAAAGAATCCAAAACAACAGATAAACAGAGTTGAGTCTGGATTTCAGCTGCTACCAGTGCAGTTGCATTGTTTTCATTTCATTTCATGTAAATAAACAAGCAAACATGTAATAACCTTAACGTGGTTGCAGAATGTTGGGTTTGTTTTGGGAGAGTAAGACTTTAGGATACAGCAATGAAATAATAAAGTGTAGAGGCCAGTACTTCTACAATACTACACAATGTGTACTAATCCACAGAGAAAACACCACACTTAACTTTTCATGTTTGACCACTAGGTGATACTGTTAACCAAAAATCCTTCAGTTAGCAGTACATCATACTCACTGCACAGAACCACAATTACATAAAATATAACAAGATAAAGAAGATAATATATTAAATTCATCATGGCTTATTTGATGGTTATGTGGTTTGTTGGCAGGGAAGGACACGGTGTGGGATATTTCCATCCATATTGACAGATTTGAGTCTTTCTGTGTTCCTCTCATTTAACAGTTAATGTACCAGTTCACCACCTGTCTGAAAGCTTTGTAAATCAAAGGGTTGAAGGAGCAGACCAGTCCTCCACCGCGCCACATCTGGGCCCTCTCCCTGTTCAGGTCTCCAAGGCAGGTCACTTGGTCTTCATAAAGCCGCGACACACACCACTTTGAATGGTCATAATAAGACTCAAACAGAACTGACCCAGGAAGTCGAATTCTCTTGATGTTAAAAGTGTGTTTGGGCAGGGAGCAGTTGGAGGGCAGGGAGTGACCTTGTCTCTGCCAAGACTCCACCAGTAGGTCAGCATGTAGGACCTGAGCCACCCAGCCCGTGTAGATATCTGAAAGAAAATCACTGAGGGAGTTAGTTCAGAATAAAAATATATATAAAATAGTATTTCCTAAGTGGTTGTAGCAGTTTTCTTACTAATACAAAATGAAGGAGGATTAACCCATGACAAGGCCATGAAAAGATTTACATTGTGTAAATGAATATATTTCAGACACAAATGAAAATTTGTTC
Organism: Helostoma temminkii; assembly: GCA_900302695.1. NCBI lineage: Eukaryota > Metazoa > Chordata > Actinopteri > Anabantiformes > Helostomatidae > Helostoma > Helostoma temminkii. Next base: position 80,666 of record OMLM01014993.1, on the reverse strand, counting down.
TTAGAGGTGATGAGATGTGTGACATTTTGAAATAAAAATTAAACAAGCATATTGTACTTTTTTTTTTTTTTTACTTTTCTCTAAAGTTCTACAATTTCAACACAAAAGGGAAATTTTACAGCACTGAGACTAAGGCTATGCAATATGATGGTGGTCACAAGTAGTTTCCCAGTACTGTACCTCACTGTAGGGCCTCAAAACCAAGAACATTAGTACTTTAAGTATTTTGGAGGCTGTGGGTGTGGTGTGTTCATGTACTTAACTGTTCTGAGACGATAAAGTGATGATAATGTGTGCTCACCGTGCAAACAAACAATGGACAGAAGCTTTTCCAAAGTTAGAAAGTTGTATAAAAAATTTGCAACTTCAGTTTTACTGTGAGATTTACTATGGAATAAATACTCAAATGTAAATAGCAGCTGCAGTAGTAATTTTCTCTGTAACTGTCAAATTATCCCCATGAAATAACAAAAGCTGAACTACATGTGAACTGTTACTGTGCATGAGGAGTTTCTTACCGTCCACAAAGTGTTCCGATTTGACAAAACTGACAAATTTCTCCCCTTGTAATGAGAAAAGTTGATCCACTCTCTTATCTGAGGTCAGCTGTGGTTTGGAGCCGTCACACAACTTGGCTAACTGTGGCAGATCGGCCAAGAATGCAGCAGGCACAGAGCAGTTGTAGAAACGTGGGTAAATGTAGACCAGCTGCTTTGCTAGAGAAGAAAGGAGGTATAGGACACAGAAGGGAGAAATAAGAGATGCTGTATGTTAGAAAACACATCAGGATGCACGAGGGTGCGTTAGAAAGAAAACAAAAATATTCTTATTAAGTGAATTGCTGTTCTGCCGATGTACAATATCAAGCCAATTCAGTTCAGAAACAGTAAAAATTTACCAAAGAGTTGTGTCTTTATTATATTAACACTAAAAGGCTGCTTTGAGTTACAGCTGTATGCCTGGAAGTTTATAGTACAATATTATACTTTGTTTTTGCATGTTGGCTCGTGATATTTAAATGGAGGCTTCATTTACAACTCAAAACAACATTGAATGAATGACTACTTTGCAGGTTTGTGCACATTTAGAGTCATTTATTTCTGCATGTACAGAAGTAAGAGTGGCCTTTGGCATGTGTACAGAGTTGAAACATGTAAAGCCCTGTTGCTTCATGATGTTCACTCACCTATATGGAGGAACTGTTGATACTGGTAGGTCACACACAGAGCCGTCTGGCCATTGACTTTACCAGAGGAGGGGTAAAGGTAGCCTCTCTCAGGGAACGAGGGGAAATGGGGAATGCTGTGTGACAGCCAGAAACCTTGAGAGCGGTCAAAGAGTAGTACCCCTGTAGGACATACACAAACAACTCTGTGCACTCAAAAGCACATCACACAAGGACTCGTGCATACAGTACATGCAAACCAGCACGCACATTTGCACGCATTTCCGTCAAAGTTGTGTCTGCACAGTTGTTTGTCCAGGGTCAACAGCAGTTATCCAACAGATGCTCTTTGTCCGTTTCCTGCTACTGGCACAGTAAAATTGAAAAAAACTGATCTGTTCCCTTTTACAAAATTGTAAAGCCTGAATAAATGAAATGTATCTGTCAACAATTACTTTTATATTGCTGGTAGTTGAGTAGACAGATCTCTGAATGTGCTACATTTCAAAGGAAGTTATAACTCTTTCCACAAAGATATACGCTCTCCCCTCTTAACGTCAGAGTTGGACAACTTAAAATACGCTGGAAGGCAGAATTTGTTTACCAGTGTCTTGCTTATATTTTTCTTCCAGGTGTCTCAATATTTATATTGAAGCTTTATAATGTAAAATAACAGCTTTGTGTTTTAAAGACATGCAGAATATTGTTCTTATTTACTGTGGTAATGCATCATCTGCATTTTACAGACAGTAATTATTTTCTTGCTATATCATCAGATATACAGGTAGTTATTACCAGCCTTTTCATACAGCAACAACTAAGTCATCTTGTTGAAATGAAAGTATTACCCTCAAAATGAGTGAAAACAAAGTAGATTTTTCTCAGCTTTCATTGTACCTTTGGTGTGTCCATATCCCTGGATGTAATCCAGGACTGGTGGTGCATCATTGTAGAATGCATAGACAGAGCTCTTAGACTGAGGGAAAAGTATAGGGAGAAATGTTTTGGATGTCATTTGTCAGTTTTTTTTGTACATGCAACCCTTTTAAATTTTGTTCTCAAATATGTATTATTCTGCATTTTGAGTAATACACACATTTGCTTCCTTTCCATTCCATTATCATAAGAGGGTATGTGTTATATTGGTCAAATATTATCTTAGTTCAGGTAGAATGAAGATTACAGACAGGTTACTGGTCCTGTTAAAAAGTCTTTGGCAAATAACCCTGTGTTAAATAACATGTTATTTGCACACTTTGGTTTATGTACATTATACATAAGATATAACATATTTATTAGTCAGCTTTAAAGGTGCTGGTAGGTGAATTTTAGATAGATGTCTATCCCTGTTTCCTACCTTAACACTAAACTAAACTAAACTAAGTTAACTAAGCTAAGCTAAGCTAAGCTAAGCTAAGCTAAGCTAAGCTAAACAGATACTGTTTTTTTAACACTGAAAACTGTGCAATTATATGCACCACAAAAGGGAAATGCATAATTTGAAAGTGAATATTCAAAATAAAAACTTGCATATTTCATATGGCAGAATATAAAATAAGTCAAAATTAGATCTATAACTAAAACATAGTATAGATGAATTCATAAGTAGAGAAGGCAGGTAGAGTACAGATTTAACTTGAGCAACTACAACAGCAACTATGAAACTGAAAGTGACCTTTTAATATGAATGATTGATCGTGCTTATGTATTTATTATTCATTATTCATTAGTATTAATTCACCATCATTAATTCGTGCATGATGTATTCATGCTTATTTATATAACAATAAAGTATAAAACAGTATGGATGAACATGTTATTTATTAGTCCAACTTGACTTCAGTTTAGTTCCTTATTGAAAAAACGACTACTCAGCAATCTGGCAACAGCATAAAGATCTTTTATGACCACTGAATGTCACAGGAGTCAGCATCCTACTGCACACAAGGATTAATATACGAAGCCCATTTGAAGAACAGAAACATAATCTCACCTTGTAGACCTCTCCCATGTAAAGTTGGTTCAATGTGTTTCCTATGGCTCCTTGACTGGTGTTAACCATGAATTTACTAATTTGCCACGTCCCTACTGAAGAGTCAAGGTACATATACTCCACACCACTGCCGACTTCTCCAATCCTATACCTGGGCAACTTGTAGATGATAAACCTGCAGTAGCAAGACAGAAAAATATCGTTTTATAGCTGTGCACATTGGGACAGTTCAAAAACTTATGTAACAAAATTTATGCCATTTAATGCCTCTATGTATCAAAAATATATAGTATGTGTGCTTATTTGCTAAAAGACATAAGACAATGCAAGCACTAGATACTCAGCAGTACAACAACTGCGTCTCTTAAATCAAATTCTTGCCAACATATTGCTGTGAATTATAACTCACCAATCAACAGGCTCGCCAGCTTCATTTCTACAGGAAATTTCTGCACTGCACAATGTGCAACAGAAAAACATAATGACCTGCAGGCACAAACTGAGGTATGTGGCCATGATGTATGACTCCTGCAACTGAAGTGAACACAAAAAGGGAATTTGAAATCTGTTGTCAGGTTATAAAGTGAGTCACTAAACTGAATACACAGCTGCTTTAACATGCAAAACGGGAAGTCATGAGTTGTGGGCACATGACAGGGGAATACTGAAAAGAACATGTGAAGTAAAGGGGTGTTTTTAAATGTCTGGGTGTTACATACTGCATAGTTCTACATACTGCACCTTACATAGATTTTTTAAAAACTTTTTCAGCACTGAGTTACACAACAACAATATTTGTTATACACATTTGTATTCATTTTTCAGTTGTCCACTTGTCTCATATTTGAAAAATTGTAATATTTTATATTTTAGTTGCCTTGAGCTGTTATTTAATGAAACAATCTGACCATCTGTGAATTTTAGAAAGGAAGATAGACATCTGGAGTGTGCAAGGTCTTAAATGATTTTCTGTGAAGGGTCGCAAAACAATATTGTTAGACAATAATGCATTTTATTTAATAACCTCGTCCACTGATTCTGTAAATTGTTAATCTCAAGAGTAAATTGGAGTGAAATGTAAAATATAGTAAGTATAATGCATGTAAAGTACATTACTTCCAAGTGTAGTGGCACCAAACTATAAAAAAAACAAAAACAAAAACATTGAAGTCATGTCTAATTACCTGTGAAACACAGTAGTTCATCACTTCCTGCTAATGGTGCTTGATCATCAATAATACTCATCATCAGAGAGTATTATTCACTTCCTATACAGAGAGTGAATAAACAGTTAAAATAAAGTTCATTAGTTTGGTAGTTGAGACATACTGAGACAGCTGACTGTATCAATTGACTGTCCTCTGGATTATTAATAATTCAGCTGTATCATCTATATCATCTGATTTCACAACATTTAAAGAGATAGTGGTACCAGCAGACAGTGTCACAGAAGTAAAAAAAATTGTGTCACAAATTAGTTCTAATCATTCAATTCAATTCAATTTATTTAAGGAACACCAGTGACTGCTCTTTAATAAAACCATTAATTAATACTTAGAATAGTGGTGCAGATGTGACGTGTGTAAGAATTTCCTAGCGTAGACTGTTTACGGCCTACGCCGACTGTCTTTTATTTTATTTTTTATTTAATGTTAAACTATAGCAAACTATGAGAAAGCGCAGAGTAGAGAGTTTAATAATAAAACAACTTAGTCAGACTACAACACAATTTGTAGAGAATATTTGCTCCTCTCTTTAGTCCTCAATGTATGTGAACATTTACATGTTTGCAAAAGAATTTCACACAGTACAGGTAAAACAAGTTGAACACAGCCTCCAATAGACTGAATCCAAAGGTAGCACCACCCCCCCTACAAAATCCTTTACCATGTGTAGAGACACCTTCTTTTGGAGACCGTGCAGGGATAGACAGCAGGTAAAGAATAAGACGATACAATGGCAACAGGAACAAATCAGGTAAATATTCATCAAGTTATACACAGACATACTTTTTTGTAATTAAACTACAGAACATTATTCACTTTTCTGACTATAAGATGCAGACTTTAACCATTCATCAGCAGAGTTTGTCTCGTGTTTGAGGTCAGTGGCCACAGGGCCACAACACGATCTGCAGATGTTAGAAGTATAGTCAAAGCCCAAAGATATTTGCCTTTACATATTTACATTTATCACGTTTCTTTCTCTTCTAAGCGTTTTTGATGATGCTTTCAAGACTACTAATGTTCCTCGCTGAGAAATGTAACAAGACTAGCTTTCATCAAATACAGATAATCTATCTCAATTTTGCATATATTATTTCATATTTTATGCATTACTGATAGATTACAAACAGATTCATGTTGGTCTGTGGAAATAATCATGCTCAAGTTACCAGAGAAAAAGTGGCTTATTGAGGAAAACTGTATATAGATGTTAGGATTTGCAATAAAGACAAACACACAGTTAAAACCAACTACAAACTGATTGACAAGGAAAGGAAAGGAAACAATATACAACATCTAGTATTCAGCATTATACAGTATGTACCAAAAAATACATGTACATGTGGCACAAAAAAGTTTACATCACTGGAAAACTCTGAATTGCAACAAGTGATCTGACCCTTTTGTGCACAGGATGTGGAGTTTGTGCGAACAGGCTATGGCAAGAACGCAGTGAAGGTGATGGTCGTCAGGAGACAGGGCAGCCACCACTATATCATCGAGCTGAAGGCTGATGTCCAGCTCACACTTAAATCACGCAAGGATTATCTTGTTGGAGACAACTCAGACATCATTCCCACTGACACCATCAAGAACACTGTCCATGCCCTGGCCAAACTCAAGGGGGTAGGTCATCCATCTTCACCTCTAGACTCAAGAACAGGTCAGTGTGCTGCAGGTTATAACCTGACGCAGGCCCACAGCTACAAATTATAGACCCTATATACAGTGTAAGTACAATCTGTCATCGTCCTACCTACCACAACACTGTTATTCCATAGAGAACAATTTCTAAACATAAAAAAATCAATGCAATTTGAATTAATGGTAGGACAAAAGGCAAAATACTACAGTACATTACAGATTACCCTAGTACACACTCCACTGTCAATTGAGATACATATACATATGCTGCATATGTATAAAAAGTGACATTACTTATGGATTATTAACTATAATCTAATATCGATGACTGTCTAATACAACTTTTAATAAGAGACTAATTTGGCCCCTGATTGCAGATTTACAAAATTACACATATCTCAATTGGCTTTACAGCTCCTAAACCAGCCCTCGGAGAAGAAGAAAAAATCTCCACGGGCTTGTAATAGTTAATTAAGTATAGCTGAAAACAGCTTTTGTAATATGCGATGAACATTTTAAAGTCAGCATAGGTTTAAAACCATTGTGCTTGTGCTACATGTTAATATCAATGACTAAAATTTATGAGGAATCTGCCATGCTTGGCTTAAAGTCTAACAGGATTAATGGCAATGAAAACATATAATTATTGTGCTTTTTATAGTTTAATTACCGATATGCTGATCAAATTAGAATAGGATCCTAATTTGTTTAAGAAAAGTTAAAGAAAGCAAAGAAATTACATTTAATTTCATTATCCCACAACAGTTAAAGCTTTAGAGCTTTAAGCTTTAGTAAAGTTTTTAATTATTATTCATATTATTCATTATTATTTTATTCACTTGACTGGGGCCTGATATCTCTCATCTGTTCAGGTAAAGACCATTGAGCAGTTTTCCCTGGATATCTGTCATCATTTCCTGACCTCTTTCAACCATGTGCTCAGGGCCAAAGTTCACGTGGAGCAGGTTCCGTGGAGGAGGTTGGAAAAGGTAAAATATAAACGTGTTCGCCTTTTTGATAGTATGCATTTTACATCTTATGAATATAAAGCCTTAGTGGACCTGATCATGCTAAACAGTATCTTTTGTTCATGGCCAAAGCTCCATGTCATGATGACTGCAACATCTAAACTGAGTTAATGTAGGTAACATTAATGTTATTAATTACACACTGCAATTACATACGCTGCTCAAAAAAATAAAGAGAACACTTAAAAAACACATCCTAGATCTCGATGAATGAAATCTTCCAGTTGAAAATCTTTATTCGTTACACAGTGGAATGCATTGAGAACAAAATAATATCAGAATGATCAATGGAAATTAAAATTATTATCCCATGGAGGTCTGGATCCAGAATCATGGGCATGGTGTCGGTGGATAGAACGAGACATGATGTCCCAGAGGTGCTCGATTGGATTCAGGTCTGGGAAATGGGCAGGCCAGTCCATAGCATCAATGCCTTCATCATGCAGGAACTGCTGACACACTCCGGCCACATAAGGCCTAGCATTGTCATGCATCAGAAGGAACCCAGGGCCCACTGCATCAGAATATGGTCTTACAATGGATCTGAGGATCTCATCCCGGTACCTAATGGCAGTCAGGACACCTCTAGCTAGCACATAGAGGTCTGTGCAGCCTTCCAAGGAAATACCTCCCTAGACCATCACTGACCCTCCACCAAACTGGTCATGCTGGAGGATGTTGCAGGCAGCAGAACGTTCTCCACAGCGTCTCCAGACTCTGTCACGTCTGTCACATGTGCTCAGTGTGAACCTGCTCTCATCTGTGAAGAGCACAGGGTGCCAATAGCGAATCTGCCAATCCTGGTGTTCTCTGGCAAATGCCAATCAGCCTGCACGGTGTTGGGCTGTGAGCACAGGCCTCACTTGTGGACGTTGGGCCCTCATACCAGTCTCATGGATTCTGTTTGTGACAGTTTGAGCAGAAACATGCACATTTGTATCCTGCTGGAGGTCATTATGTAGGGCTCTGGCAGTGCTCCTCCTGTTCCTCCTTGTACAAAGGAGCAGATAGCGGCCCTGCTGTACTCCTCCTGGTATCTTCTCCAAGCTCTTGACACTGCGCTGGGAGACACAGCAAACCTTCTTGCCGCGGTGCGCATTGATGTGCCATCCTGTATGAGCTGCACTACCTGAGCAACTTCTGTGGTTTGCAGACACTCATGCCTCATGCTATCTCTAGTGGTGAGGACACTGGCAAAATGCAAAAGTGACCAAATATCAGCCGGAAAGGATGAGGACAGGTAAATGGTCTGTGGCCACCACCTGCAGAACCATTCCTTTATAGGGGTTGTCTTGCTAATTGCTTCTAATTTCCACCTGTGGTCTGTTCCATTTGCACAACAGCAGGTGAAATTGATTCACAATCAGTGTTGCTTCCTAACTGGACAGGTTGATATCCCAGAAGTGTGATGGACTAGGACTTATATTGGTTACGTGTTCCCTTTATTTTTTTGAGCAGTGTAGTATGACATCTACACTTAATGAGGTAATAACAGAAACAAATATTTCACATCACTACAAGTACAGTGTCCATTATTCAAATGATTAAAAGAGTAACTTTAGTTCTTGTTTTCTTCAAAAATATTTATCTAAAGCTAATATGGACGTAATCAAATCAAGTCTTTTTAGCATATAAAATCCCTCAGTTTTGTTTTTTCCTTGTTGAGTTGCAATGGAAGGAAAGTATCAAAGAGACAATTTAGTACTAAACAGGTTGCAAGTGTGGAATATGTATATATGATGTGACTAATTTGAAAGGCTGACATATTGAATTGTCTACAACTTTTATTACACAGACCTGTGGATTTTGTCCCCAATCACTCACATAGAAAGATTCTTTTATAGAATTTATCAAAAGCCTCAAATAGATGAAATATCCACCATCAACACATTTTACCCAGAAAGTGTGATTGTGTCATGGGTTAAGATGCGTTTTTTTTTTCCTCAATCTCTCTCTCCCAGAATGGGGTACAGCATGTGCACGCATTTATCTTCAGTCCAGAGTCTTGTCGTTTCTGTGATGTTGAACAGAATCTCAATGGTAACCACAGACTCACACACAGACACACTATTTAAATTCTGTATATTTGAAAGTGTACTTCCACACTTAGATGTATTAAATTACTGTAGTGGAAAGGAGTCCAAAATATCTACATAGTGCATAAATGTCAGGCTCAGCTGCTTCTCAAGAAACCTCTAATGGAGGCAGGTGGTGTTCAGACAAACTTGGAGCAGTGTACATGGTGATTTCCTATTAGGGTATTTCCATGAAGGTGTTTCTAGCTCAGTAGCTACATGTGAAAAGCGTTTGATCTATGTCCTAGTTTAACTCTTGGTGTACAAATGAAAGGAAATAAATATGTCATTAAAATGTGTCATTAAAAGTCCCGATAGTGTTGTGATGAGGTCTATTTTGAACTTTAGAGAGATCCATGCAAAGTCTGTAAATTCTATGGGCCTGCTGTGAAATGGGTCTGATTACTCCATACTTAGTGTCTCTGTGCCCCACACAGGCATCCCAGTGGTTCACAGTGGGGTGAAGAACATGAAGGTGCTAAAAACTACTCAGTCTGGTTTTGAGGGTTTCCTCCGAGACAGCTTCACTACTCTTCAAGAGGCCAAGGACAGGCTTTTCTGCACTTCTGTCTACAGCCGGTGGCGATATAACAATATTCAGGATGTCGACTTTGATGCTGCGTGGTAAATATCTATTAGAGAATGTTGAGAGGGATCACTGCAATCGTTCTTGTAGTTTTACCTCTAATGAAACAGAAGGAAGGCCCTTTCTTAAGAGCAATAAGAAGAAGCTTTCTAAATGTCATCATGGTTGTCCTTATAGGGAATGCATAAAGGAGACGATTATTGAGAAGTTTGCTGGCCCCTACGACTGCGGAGAGTTCTCACCCTCTGTGCAGAAGACGCTTTATGAGGCACAGGTGTTGGTCCTGGACAGAGTTCCTGAGGTACACCCCAGTTAAGATCACAAGATACATACATTTACAATCATCTCACAACCGTCTGTATTAAAATAAGCTATTTCAAAAATCCAAGAGTAAAATCTGGACATATTCACCACTTCTTATACGTCCTTGTCAAATAAAAAAATATTAATATACACACATAATTATTCATCATCTCTACTTACTTATTTGAAATTCTGTATTGCACTGCATATAACATGTAACCTTTTCAGAAAACTCAGACTATAAATTAGGTATTCCGTCTTTCAGGTGGATGAAATAGAGATTGTCATGCCCAATGAGCACTACTTCACCATTGACATGACAAAAATGGGCCTCATCAACAAAGATGAAGTAAGTCCTCAAAATTAGTCTTTTGTTTTTTTGTCAAACTAAATGTGCAACGCAACTTGAACACACCTAAATATATAACAGGTGTGTTCAACGAAATGTTCGAAATGTTACAAATCAATAAAGACTACAGTCTAAGTGAGACAGTGGGCAGAAGTTTTTTTCACATTTCTTCGTTAGTTGTTTAGTCACAAAATTATTTGGCATTAATGCATTTTTTTTTAATCCTTCACAGATACTTCTTCCCCTGGACAATCCTTCAGGGAACATCACAGGGACACTAGGCAGAAAACAGAAAGCAAAGCTGTGAATGCACAAGACACAAGATAATATGGCTGCTGTGACCATCATATCACCTCAATAGGATTATTAAAAGAAAAGTAATATCAGAATTTCAATTGTACAAAACGTGATACATGTTGTTCATCATGTAATTAAATAAAACCAGGATAAATAAATGCATGAACTAATATTGTTCTTTGGTGAGAAAGGAGCACCATTTATTGCAAATCTTTGATTTAAATATTCAAACTCCAGTGTTATGTTGCACATATACATTGGTCATACACACTTCAATACAGTTGTTGTTGCAACAATGCTGAAAGCACCACAGGTAAGAACATTATTAAGAATACATACACATAAATATTTTCATATCAAGAGCCTCAAGTCTATAATGTAGGTGTGAAGGAACATAAAGGCTTTTTGTCTGTTGTTGTGTCCAAGAAAACAAAAAGCTTCATTGTTACATGCTAACAAATGACAAATTATGGACTTAGCTGCACAGTTTAGAGCATAAATCCTGACCTTAGGGCAAAATGGGATTAGAATCAGAATGAATTTCTGCAAATATCAGTGTTCAGGTATGACAAAAAAAATAACAGTTTCCAACTATATTTCATTTAATATACAAATACTTAAACTGACAAAGTCCAGTTCATCTCATTTTGCTCACACACACAAGTACGTACACTCACACACACACACACACACACACAGAACACACCCACAAAATATTTGCCCCAAATTTTCTTCCTTTAAATAAAACACCAAAAATAAAACACATATCTCAAGCAGCGGAAATAAGAATGGCTGAAAGGGTAAACAGCTGGCTGGACTCCATGTGCAACCCATTGTTGGGGTCCATGCTTATAAAAACATACAGCATTCAAATCCTGTTAAGGTGCCACTGTGGTCAGAGGAGTCTTTGTGAGGCGGCAGCTAACCTGGGATCTCCTGAAACGATGATTGTCACTGAGGTGGGTGCTAGGACGGCCTGCGGTGCTACGAGGCGTTGGTCTTCAGGTGTTGAGTCTGCAGCGGCTTCACATGATACTCGTAGATCTTCAGCGCAGGACCGAGCTTTATTGACAGCCCCGTCAGGACGTCGTTACGCGTCATCAGGAGCAGGGACTTGCCATCAATTTCCTGTCAGGTGGGGAGAGAAGTACTTGATTGATGACATCCTAATTTGTTTTCATTACGTGATAGGAAATCTGAGCATGAAGGGGACTCCAACCTGATCCTGGAAAGCTGTGGCTTGCTCCTCAAACCCTGTTGCTTTGAAGTAATTGACAACGTCAGCAACGCCCCAGTTGGCAGGGTCCGGCAGCTGACCATTCTCCACTGGGCTGTCACAGTAAATGGATTCACATGAATGTACATACACACTGAACTGTAATTGCAATTTAACTTATTTTTCTTTGAATAAACAACATCTTACACCAACTGCAGATAATACCTTTTGGTGTCAACTGAGCCGTTTGTCTTGTCTTCCATGCCGGCTACAAAAACATTGAAAATAAATAAATAAAATATAAAATCAGTATTATATCATATATATTTATATAATTACTGAAATTATTAAAAGTACTTCATTAATTTCAGTTCCACCTTATCAAATGTGAATCAATTTTTGATATTGTAATTTAAAAGTTAAACTAAATATTGGTGGATGTTCCCTTTTTTTAAATTCAGCATTAACGATCAAATTAATCAATACTGAGAATAAGTGTTAGTCGCACTCCTACAAAACAAGTACCTTCATAAACAAGCATTTCTACAAATGAAATACAAGAAATATTCTTAAGTTGCTTACTTCACTTCAACTCTAACATATATTTAGGTTTGGATAGATTGATCCTTTTATATAGATTATTTTCTATAGCCATTAATTAGATTTTTGTTCGTGGGTTGTATGTGAAAGTATTCATCATAAACTGTGCATGAGTCATGTATAATAGTATAATTCAGCTCAAATGACAACACGGGACCATTAAAACCATTAAAAGTCATACACAGTTCCCTGTGATTTAAATTTTGTATCTTTAATATTGTATCACATACATGTGGACCTTTGAAAGTTATGTAAGTCTGTTGATGAAGCTATTAAAAAGTCTCAGTGGTTAGAATAAACAAAAACATTGTAAATATCCGATGTTTACAAGAGGTGGTTACTTTCAAACCGAAACTATAATTTGACTACTAGTGACTGAAAACGTGTTTTCTTATTTTCAAGTTTAAACTGTAATTTATCCACCACCATCATCATCATCATCATCATCATCATTTGCTCTTACAATCTGTAACGTTGTGGTGATTTTTCATTAGATGTTTTCTCTCGGATCACTTAGTGTGTTGGCAGATCAGACATCATCGTTCCTCTTTTTTACATTCACTGGATCTCTCCCCTTATAAAAAACAGTAAAAAAGCCCATATGTTAAAACAGTAAAACAACATTTATAGTCACAACATGGCAACTAAACAAAAACAAAGCTGGTGCTGTATCATTTACAGCGGAGACAGCTGCAGTGTGAAAATGACGACCTAAAACTCGCGTTGTTAGCCAGTTAGATTAAAAATAGCAAGTAACGTTACGTAAAGCGATATATTGCCTTCGCTGCTACGTACAGAAATAAAGAAATAAAGCAATAGTGAACGGCACAGTATAGTTATAACAGTACGCTAAACGTGGAAAGCTGATATTTAATCGCTGCCTGTTGGTATTAAGCTAACAGGAATAGTTAGCTACGTTTGCTAATACAAAATTTAACAGTTACCTTATTTTAGATTAATCCTGCTTGACAACCACAGTTCGTACAATCTGTACGCGTAGTTTGGATAACAAAAGGTTTTCCAATCAATGGGATATTTTACAGTGTAATGAACCGTGATGTTCATTTGATAAAATCAAGATTTAATCAAGTAAAGCCAACTAGCCCCTGTTCATCGGTTTAGCTTCTTTCGCCCACATGACAGCGAGGACTTATGGGAAGTGAAGTTTTCCTTTACGCTTCAACGCCAGCGCTTGTAGTTTAACTAAGCACATCCCCACCCAAACGGAGCATTTGACACATTTTCACATTAAATACAAACAAGTACAGCTTTAATAAAAAGAATTTATTATAGTGACATATCCTTTGTTACATAAAATCTGCTACAGCAAAGTATACTCCCCTTGCAAACACAAGTAAATATGGGTGGGAAAACGTGTCGACCTTCTAAATAATGTGCAAAATATCCCACAAACTAGATACAGACACATTTCAGATTATTGAGCCCATACTGGCATGTGTAACTAGCTACGAAGAACTGATTTCCTTCAGTGTGGTTTGTGAAGTGGCTCAGGGAAAAGTGTCATCGTTTACATCAAATGTGGAAATCATTTTTACACACATGGGGGATAAATGGCACAAAAAGAACTGTGGATTTCTTGCACACATTCTGGGAAGGGTTACACACAAGAAATTTGGATTGAAACATGCTGAATTCCCAGGTGTTTTTTTTTTTTTTTTTGCCATTGTTTCTGCAAATACATTTGGTTCAATATTCACTCTGGGAAAATAATGCTGTATCCCCAACAACCACGTTTATTTTCAAAGTAAAGAAATAAAACAACTTAAAAGGCTGCATTTTTTAAATAGGCATAAGAGGCATCAATTAACTTGGGTAAATATGTTCAGTTTTATAAATGTTTTAATCTTATAGGGACAAATGGGGAGAAAAAGATAAAAGATAAAGATAAATAAATAATTCTATATATTCACGGTTTATAACACATTTGTGAATAAAACATTTGGACTCCTTTTACATACCAATAATTATGCAAGTTTAAACATCTAAAATGTTATCTTATTAGACATCTCTATAAAATAAATAAAAATAGCATAAGAAAACGTTGTGCCTTTTGAAATTAAATTAGGGCCAACTAAAATGTCCTTATGTGCTCAATCTGTGAAGAAAAATTTGAACATAGACAATATCCATACGCCACCCTTTAGTACCTCAAAATAAAACATTCATTCCCCAAATATTTTTCACATTTGGTTGTCTAAGATTGTTGAACTTGATTAAATTGCAATTTTGAGCACCATGTCAATAATAATCAAACCTTCCAAAGCTGTCAGAGTCAAAAATGCATGACTGTTCTCAAGACAGTGAAAAGTTAACACTTTGATTGCTGAACAGCTCTGAGTGTCCAACTGAAATGAATTCAAACTCTGACCTCTCTATGAACAGCAGAGACAAACCTCCTTCTGAAACAAATCAAAGGACCACAAATGTTTTGACAACAGGATATTCAACGAGGTGACACCCTGGCCTTGTAGGTGTTGAACCTCTGACATAGCGATTTTTAAAATATAACACGTCAACCTGTCTCGTTACAAGGCCAAGGACTACAATTCAGCTGGAATAACAGGTAATGTGCTAGAATTAACGGGTAATGAATAGTGCCGAGTAAACAAAAATCCCTCATAAAGCCTGTATTTCTCTTGGAAGGATAAAAATATATTAAATATGTGTAGATAATAACTTAACAGGATTCACTCTTTAACTTATTCTCTTTGAAAATATGAAACAAGACTACAGCATACTCGAACTGACCTGACAAAACCTGAACAATTTTGCTAGAAGAATGAACAAATATTGTTCCATCACAGTGTGCAAACAGGCTCGAAAGTGATGCATAAAGGCTACAAACTGTAACTGCAATAAGAACGTGGTTCAACCGAGCACTGACCAAGATAGAGGAATACTTTAAGGTGATATTTCAGCTATCTGTTCTTATTTCACGTTTTAGTTTTGATTTATGATTATGCAGAGGAGTATGTCACTCAGATAAAAGTACCTGTCCAATACAATTTAAGAAGGTAACAAATGGTAAGAAGGTAAGCAAAAAATAAAAATAAAAAAAAAATAAAAAAGGGAACACTTTTAGGGCACCATTAGTTTCTTGTGAAACTGTTGTACAAATGTAACAAACATGCAAAATTAAAACTCAAAATTATGCAAATATGGCAGTTACACAACATCTTCGGAGTGCTCTGCTAAAGCACAATTAGCTTTTATAAACAAATTCAAAAAGCAACCCCAAAATGGACTTATGTCCTTGTCACAAACACTGTTTCGTTTACATGATTATGCACCCTCAAGAGAAACTGAAAATTGAACGACACGAAAAATGCCAATGCACTTGATGTATTGTTGGACGTCAAGACATAAGACCCGTTGTGTGGAGTGATATACTCAAACTAGACCAGATCCCTTTTTGTACCTAAAAAATATATGATTTCATTCCACTGATTTAATACCACATCTAGTCTGAGGTAAAAGGAAACATCATGTATCTGGATATGGATAAAACAATGCTACAACTGATCAACTAAAACAACACTGATAAGTTTCTGCATCATAACACTCATCTCTTTGAGTCAAGCTCCTCAAGAGCTTGTTTGAATTTAAGACATGGATTAACGAAACTGTGTTTTAAAATAGTATGTCTCAAATGTGTGTATTTATATAAGCAGAAACACTTGGACACCAGAATCATGATAAACAATGGCTGATGTTAAAGTGTTCATGACTAATGAATAATAAACTGAACACACTCAGGCACCTAACAGACCAAAGTCTATGTTAAAAATTGGAACAAAAAAGAAAAATGTATAAATAAAATAAAAACAATTCCTTGTACTTTCCTGATGCTTACATCACAAAATGTGCAATACCAGCTGATACAATCAATCTCTCTTTGTGCCACTTGCTAATGGGAGTAATATTAGTTGTCATGTTGCTTTTCAAATAACAAGGTTCAGTTGAATGCAAGGGAAGATGCTCACAAGTGGCAAACAGAAAATGAAAACGACGAGGACGTGGTCTAGTATTTTTGTGTTGCAGCACAATGGGTGTCTGCATAATGTGTCTGTGTATAGGTGAGTGCTAACTGCACGCAGGATCATGGCAAGAAGGACCTCATTCAGGCGTGTTGAATAAAGGAAAGAGGCATTTCTTTTGAACACATCACAACCTCAGTTCCACGTTAACCCTCAGGAGAGTGCAAATATCCCAAAACAAGTGAGCCCTGATGGGACTCCTGTCAACTCACTAGAACTCAGCAAACTCTTTTGCGCACTTTTCAGTTTGTGAGACATGAATGTCCTCCTCTTCATAGTCATCAAAGTTGCTTGTGTCTCCAGGTCCTCTGCACTTTGGCAAGAATGGTGCTTCAACCTAAAAATGCAGATGCCCTGTTAATGTTAATGTTAATTTCTGTATTTTAGTAAGAATCAGTGTTCCTCCAAACAGCAGCTTTAAATGTTTGGATTTATTAGTACTGGCTACCTGATTTCTAGATCATTTGGGACAGTTATTTACAAACTTTTGTAAATAAACATGTCTAAAGTATCACAGAATAAATCACATTGTACAACATGAGGAGCCATTGTTGAATGATAGTGATTCAGGATTTTAAAGTTAAAAAACACACTTGCTAAAGGCAGACAACAGTGATTAATGACTTTTGAATGGGTAATCGTACAAAAACATTTTACTAAAAAGTCACTAACTCTGAAAACTTAACAAAAACAATAATACTTAAAGATACTTTACTTTTTTTTCAGATCAGGAACTGATTGATGGACAGTACAAGATGTATCACAATATGTTTCAAGTGTCAATTTTAACATAATAAATCTTTTTTGGAAGATCAACATACGGGGCCCATTCTTGAACAATAATATTTAGACCTACCTTTCTTTCGTAGATGGCAATCCAGTCTGTTGAGGAGAACCATTTGTGATTTTTTATGTCATTCACACCATTCTTCAGATTTCCAAATCTCTTTGTCAGGTCTACTTGGAGCAGGTTTCTCAACAGATCCTTCAGGTCAGAGCTAAAGTGAGAGGGGAATCGTACCTACAGTGAAAAGAATAAAAGACATATACTTGTGTTTTACATTTGTTTCATCCTGTATGCTCAGTGACAGTACGTTAAGAGCAGCAAAAATTATTATGGTCATTATTGTTGAAAGTGAAGTAGACTGTGTATCTCTAGGTACCTTGCCAGACACAATCTTTTCATAGATCTGGATAGGCTGATCAGCGAAAAAGGGAGGGTACCCTGCAGCCATCTCGTAGATAAGAACTCCAAGTGCCCACCAGTCCACAGCTTTGTTATAGCCCTGGAAGGAACAGGAATACTCACATTAATCAACAAATGGCTGACTGTTATGATAAAGTGCAAAGGATTAGCTCTGTAGCTGTTCAAATCAACAGGAGATGACCTATGCAAAAACGGCATCTTTTTTATAAACCCACCCAATTTCCGATATAAACTGGACAATAGGAAACACTTAAATACCATTGCCATATTTTATGAAATTGTTATGCAGTCAGTTTCTGGTTCAGGGCTTTGACCCAAAGACATCACCAGACACTGGATATATTCTCTGATTATGCTCTACTAGGTCTCTGATGCAGACAGCTTCCATTCCCGCTTATTTCGATGGCTTTTTTATTTCATTAATGTAAAGTCCACAGTTAGATTCTTAGCTAAGGAACCTTTGTTGCATGTCATACCTCTACCTCTGCCCTTTTTCCACTCCTGTTGCTCTCTGGAATTGTTTTGTCTATTTGTTTAGCTTAGGATGCCCTACAGCACAGTCATACCTGGCTTTACTATGCATCAAATCCTTTCCTATGGTTTTTCCTTTTATATTTCCCAACATCAATGTGAATACATATCAAAAACAACAATAAATGTGTTACTGTCTTAATACACTGTAATGTACTGTATTAACATGTACATTAGATGTGTTTTGTATGAGGGTTTCACCTTGCTGAGGATGATCTCTGGAGCCAGGTACTCAGGAGTTCCGCACAATGTCCAGGTCCTGCCTTTTACTCTTTTGGCAAAGCCAAAATCTGTGACCTTAAGGGAGAGCAGATAAGAACAGTGATTATGTAAGGGCAAAACGCAGACTCTGTGTGCTTAGTTGTGCTGTTTTTCAGCTCTACAGTAGCTATTCATATCTAGCAGTTGCACACACTGACTACTGCCGGTCTTCTCATAGCAGTGTTCTATGTAGTTCTATTTCTATTAAAATCTTGTATTGTGTACCTGAATATACCCATGTTGATCTATCAGCAGGTTTTCAGGCTTCAGGTCTCTGTAGATGAGGTCTAAGGAGTGAAGGTACTCAAAGGTGAGGACTATCTGAGCTGCATAAAATCGTGCATGGTGTTCACTGAAAGACAGAAATGTAGGCAGTCAGACATTAGGGCAATATATGAACATAACTCTCATCCACGCAAAGATGCATAATCCATCACATACAGTCAACTTTAAATAGATTTTTGTCTCAAGATCTATCACTCATGACATTGCAGGAACACAGTGAGCCAAGTGAAAACTGGCGAGTGTTTGTCCAATTAGTGGCTGACACAGCACTCCAAATGAAAAATAAAACACTTATCAAATTGAAAAATGAATTTACAATATACCTGAACCTTCCAATACGTCTAAGGTGGGAGAACATCTCTCCACCGGGCACGTATTCCATCACCATGTAGAGGTTTGAGTTGTCCTGTTGAACAAAGCCAGAAACGTGACTAAAGAAGCTGAATGATAAGTGCTTTTCGGGTTATGAGATGTCATGGCACATTATGGATATGTACTGTATACTCTGATGAATTACTATTTGTCATGTAAATCTATTTCTGGTTGGTTATTTTAAGATCTACTGATATAATGTAAAATTTTAAGTTTGCTAGGTTAGCATTAGGTTTCCTTGGCGAAACATTAAAACACTGTATTAACCATGTAGTTGGTTGTAAGATGTGGGTGCCAACATGTACCTTGAAAGCGTACACCAATCTGACGAGGAAGGGGAATGAGACGGCCTGTAGTATTTTCTTTTCATTTAGTGTATGTTCTATCTGCTTCAACTTTACCACCTGGAAAAAAAGCAGAGGTAAAGTTTAGATTACATATGCTTTCTATGAAGCATGATAAAAATATTTGGTGGTTTGTCTAATTTCCAAAATCCAAAGTGACAAGCACCTTGATTTCTGATCACATGCTTAAAACCGTTAATTTAAAATGTCTGCCATTCCTATTCATTAACGATTACATTTTCTTATCACACGATATAAGAGCTGACTGAAATTTACTGTTACCTGCTAACTGCACCTCAAGCTACTTTCATGTCTCTGCAAGTTTATCTCAAGACTCAAAGACTCAAACTTTACTACATTTTAACTGTCACTAACTTCCTCATAAAATGAATCAAAATGCAGGTTAAAGACATCAAAAAATTCTGTGGTGAGAATGTTACCCCTCGGTGTCATAATGTTTTCACATAACACTGTTCTCAGAATAATGCCCTCAGCTGCACATGGGCTAACACGTGGGAATATGTTGTTTTAAGGCCTCTGCAAAGCAATAATAAGAGCTCAATATGCAGATTGCTAAAAGAAACAAAGACAGGTTGAGTGAAAAGCAAAACAATGTAAGAAGTCTTTGAGTGATGGAGCTGACACAAACAGGTTTGCACAAACTGTAAAATTCAGTTGAGTGCAGGGCTACATGTGGGACACACTGAGGACAAGCTAACCTCCTCTGACAACTTTCACATCAGTATTTAAAGATCGAAACTTATTTGAAGCGCCTCTGAGGTTTTCTGGGTGATAATACACTAGCACAACACGAGAGGAAATGTTCCATTTCCTTTTATGAGGCACAATTTAAAGTTAGTTACAGTATTTGTCACACTACAGGGCTACTTTTAACAGATTACCCTGATTTGTGACATATTTGACATGAATGAATTGTTTAACTTTAAAACCATACACTTACTTTTTGTTTGTCCAAAATCTTCATGGCATAGAACTGGTTTGTTCCTTTATGTTTGACAAGCATAACTCTCCCAAATGAGCCCGTGCCCAGAGTCTTGAACCTATCAAAGTCGTCCAGGCCTGTTGTGCTCTGAGGAAACACATTATCAGTGGAAGTGAGACAAAAAACTTATGACAAACTTCAGACTAAAGTGTTAAAAATATCACTGCTATAATATTTTCACTTCCTGTGCCCCAGAATAAAAACACATAAACTGGGTAAAGATGTTTTAGAGTAAATGTCTTCTATCACATTTTGAACTACAGGAAGAAGCTAGGCGTTATCATATAAAATGTGTAACCATTTTCCTTGCTGAGGTCAGATAAACAAATTTTCATTTCTAAAAATTTAAATACTCATAGGAAATAGCTTGCCTGTGGTGGACACTCCCATTTTCTTAAAAAATCTTCTTTGGCTTTAGCTAAAAACTCTTTCACTGCAAACAGAGAGAAAAATGTAATTAAACAATTAGCATTTACAGTAGGTCCTCACACAAGGTCAGTTTATGTGTTAAGGGAAATAATAAAGTGGGGTAGTTAACATGTTCAGAAAAATAAACAAAGGCAGTTCACATGTTCAGGGGAACAAAGGTCGGGCAAATGTCAAGTATTAAGGAGGCAGGACTATACTAGACAAAACAGCAAAAACAACTCTTCAACCAGACTCAAAACCACACACCTAATTGGGAAATTTTATTTGATAAAGTGATGCAAAGAGCTTTTGTGATTTTTACAGAATTTGCCAATTCAAACTCAAGCTATTCTGCATCTCTTTCAAGAGGAGGTAGGAGTAAAAGGGGAGGCTTCAATAACAGATAAAGATAAAAACAAAATGCAGAACATAACAGTGCAGGCATTAGGACAACGGTGCAGTGTGAAAGTCACAGCAGACATGAGATGTCGTAAGTCACAGAGTCACAGCAGGTGTGTAATGTCTACCTGATGATACACTTCAGTATGTTGTTATCGATTTAACACATACACAATGACAGACAGATGTACGAGTAGAGTGTGCACTGTATATATATGTATATGTATAACTATTTGTTAACAACTTAACCTGATAATGTGTAAATTCAGTAATAAAACCACAGTACACCTAAACTGCAGAATAAACGTTCTCTCTGTGACTTAGGATGGCTCATGAGAAAATCAGCATACCAAAAGTCTCTACAGTTCACCAACGGTTTGCAGGAACATTGACCCACATGGATGGAAATGATGAAGAGAAAGAGAGGAAGAACATTTATGAAATGCTAAAAACAAGAGCAGTTTCAAGTGGATTAAATGCAACACACAATAACATGACACTTAAAGACACCACTTAAAACAAGTATAGTCTAACTACATTACTCCTCATTAAAATAAGATTATTTTGGCTTGAAGACTTAATTGATGAAAATTGTAGCTAATAGTCATAGATAATAATAAACTGCTGTACACCACTTAATTAAAATATAATGTTGTTTGTCTTTTACAAAATGAAACAAGTGGATAATTTAGTTTTGTTGCTAATGTGCAAGTACGTAGCCTCAAATGTATTAAAATAACTTTCTCTTTCTTTCCACGTTTGAAGGCGGCTTCAACCATCTCACACTGAATAAACTATTGCTAAATTATACACACCTACAACAAAGGAGAAAAAACAACTGTGACTGAAAAGACAAAAAATGCAAGTTTCTTACACAGCACACAAAATGACAATGATTAACATCAGAGACTAAAGCATCACAAATCTGCCTGCTCTACAACTGTTTGCTCCATAGCTGCTCATACTTAGATCTAATGCCAATCTGAAAATACAGAAACTGTAAACCTGATAAGGAAGATAAGGAGAAACTATACTAAACAAGGTTAATAAACCTGGACTAATTTCAAAGTCAAGGACCTAAGGAACCAACAGTAACCGCATACGTGTTTAAAAAAGACACATAAAATCAAAAATGATCAAACCCACTCGAAGACCTGTACAATTTAAACTAAAAAAATCATTTGGTTGTTTTCACGAGCTTCTGGTAAAACAGCTTTAGTGCAGACAAGGACTTCAAATGCAAGCTGAGACTTGTCTTGTTCAGAGCTACCAATAGTTGCAGACACATTTGAAGTGTAAAAGCAACACTGCACTTACTCAGTTTATCCCACATGATGGTGAACTCACTGATAGATGGTACCTCACTCTCTCCCTTTGGCTCTTGGCTACTTTTACGACATTTGTTGAAAAAACGGGCAGCAAAGGACTGATCCTTTCCCTGGGCCATTTTGGGTGGAAAGGTTCGCAGACAAGGCAAACACTTTCAGACTGAAGAAGAGTGAGTGACACTAGCTTCCTGTATGCAGCCAAATGCACAGCAACGCTTGGCTAACCACATAAAGTTCAGCTTCCTGTTCGGCTTCAGTTTCAGCGGCCAACTGCATGTCTACTGTCTACTGTCATGTGAAAGCACGTTTTTGTTCTCGCAAGCAAAATGGTGACATTGATTTTACAAAAGTATATACAGTCAGCAAAGCACACACAAAAAAAAGCCAGACACTTAACATTACGCCAAATAAATGTTGCTGCCGTGATGCATTTAGAGGCTGATAAGGTAAATGTGGGCCTGTAACACCCACTGACTGAGAGAGAGAGAGAGAAGTTATCTGAGAAGTTATCTCGAGGTTATCGTGCACTCTGGTGGTAAAGTTTAACAATGCAATTCTTCAAAGAGCTTTCTTTCTGCTTAGAGTCACCCTTATGAACAGATATTTTATTATTGTTGGGGAGTTGCACTCAGTATGGGCCATTCTGAATAAAAAATAATAATAAATATCTAAAATGTAAACAAAAATATAAATAACAACAGCAGATTTCTGTAGCTTGATGTTTGCACCATGGTGTTACAGCACACAACCATCATTTCCCTGCAAACACTACATGTGCAATTTGACTAGGTGGGCTATCAGTGTTATAACATAAATAAAGGAGATTAAGGTCACTGTAATACATTTATGACCAAGGTATGACATTAATTTACTGTAAACTTGTTGATCAGTAATAGGATGGAAACCGTTGCTAGCCATTTTACCACCTTTGTTTGGAAATTAAAACAACAGAAGTAGCATAAATAAAAATAATACTGCTTTAATACAATCATTGTTCCAGTTTAACCACATCAAGCTGCCTTCTTGTAAACTGTCGTTATCAGTTATACCTGTTGTTTGCAGTGACCAGGCCATGTACTGCAGCTTTAGTGGAAACCAGTGTTTGCTAATGTTATCTGGCTCCAGGCAGCTGATATTAGCTGTTTGGAAATTAAACATGGTGCCGTGATAACTTCGCTAACTTGCTAAAACCTTCATTTCGTCCAGTCAAGGATATTTCATTGCAGTCACTGCTGAAATGGTAAACCTTCAACAGGATGGTGAAGATCACACTGTCATATGGCACATTCAATAATTAGCTAGCTGCATCATCTGTGACCCAGTTCCTAACAGAGATAGCTAAACAGGAATATTTACTAGGGAGCTAATAGTATTTGTAAACTGCCCAACCAAAGATGTTTATTCTCTGCAGCCTATATTACTGCACTGTCTGCTAACACAACAGCTGAGAATGGCTGCTCTCCACCGACTCAGTATTAAGCAAGCTGTAGGATACAATAGATGGCTAACAGGCTAGCTGGGTGGTTTTCAAGTTCTCACCGCTTTCTTGCTCATTGCCTTTCTTTGCAGTTGCTGCGTTTCCCATCGTAGGAAGACAGGGCGATGCACAGCTGGCTATGAGCGATGATGGTGGCGGTTAGCTAACAGGGTCCTCCGTTAGCTAGCTAACGAATTTGAGGTTGTGCTAGCTGGTTAGCTAACAACAACATCAATGTTTTCTCACTGTGCACAGGACCTCAGCGTGCTCTGCAAACCGCCCTGTTAATCTTTATTCACACTGTCCCTTGTCGTTCAACTATTCCTCAGCTGGGATGAAAACATGATCCACACTTTTCACCTCTGCCTGCTACCGTTTTGTGTTGCGTTCACGCCCTGTGGGAATAACCATACAAATCACTTGATGTGTGAAATGCTGCATTCACGTGTCAGTCGGAAATCGTACCTATTTGTTAACTTTATTTTTTGTGTTACCACATTGCTCATTGTCATATACGAATGAAAATAACCTCTTAGCAACATACATGAACTGATCTACTGAAGCGTATGCTATTATCTAAAGAAAACAAAGACTCAAGTCTGACTTTAATATTTTCTTGTTAGAAAACATAATCTTCCACATGTATGTTCTCCCCCTGCCTGCTGTGGGGTTGTGGGGTTGTGGGGTAGAAGACTATGGGGCACACACTCAAAGGTTGTGGCAGACTTGAAAAATCCCATGGTCATCTCAAATGTTAATTTGCTACTTGTTTAGTTTTAAGGAACACCTTGAATGCAGCAAAAGCATTGGCTTGTAATTGAAATTACAATTAAAAGCCAATTCAAAGTCAAGACTCAAGACTAAAGACTAAATTACTAAAGCGAAGCACTGGAGTTCAGTGAAAAGTGAATCGTGTTTTCAAGCAGAGATTCTGTATTTCCCATGAGATGTGAACATTTTTGAAAGAACAGTTAACATCTTTGCTGATAAATTATGGAAAATGTATCTGTGTTATTTTGAAAGTCAAGTGTTTTTGGAATTAGTGTGAGATATGAATGTAGAGGTAGAGACATTGCCATTTCAGTCAAATGATGTGCAAGCAGGCACTAATTTACATACAAGAAAAGTAATGATTGTACATTTTGACATAACATTATGTTCATCATCATCATTATCAAAGCTGTAGGATGATCGAGGCTCGCAAGACCTACTTGTAATTGGTTTGCACCCTAAGAAATCCCCCAGGAAAACTGTTGCACATCTGCCTGCTCCTACTGTTTTGCAGCTGAGTGTGACATCAGACCCACATGGGATATGAGAGATGCTAGATTTCACTTCTCTTACAGGGCACGATATAATTATGTTTTCATACATAGTGTGAAAACATAATGATATCAAAGACCTCTAACATATTGTATCACCTGAATTGTGGGTAACATTTTGCATCAAAACTCTGCCGTTTAGAAGTGTCTGCTAGGTCACTGTGAATTAAAAATCCTTCCATTTCTGTGATATGTTGAAGCAAATCTGTATATGAATGGTTGACTTAAAAAAAAGACCAAATACATTGGTAGTGACAAATTAGTATGGGTATTATTTTATTATTATATGTATCTTGCAGTCAAGATGATTGAAGTAAAGAAAAAATTCAAACCAAGGTTTTTAATTGGCTGACTGACAGGAAACTAAAGAATTATTTAATAGTAGTACTGTCCAAACGTTTTAGGAAAGTTAGATATTATGTTTTACACAATATCATTAGTGAGGAGTTTAAAAGGTGTCTTCAATGTCAAGAAGGACAAGGGTCCTACAACAGATGGTATGAGAACTGAGAATTGTGGAGTCAGACTGGGATTGCATGAAGAGATAGAAGAACTTCAGGCAGCTTAAGGGATAGATTCACAATTAAGTCTGTGTTTAAACAATGTAAGCACCCTTTCTCTTAATACAGGCCACAAATAGGTTAGTTTCTATATGGCAGTGGCGGCTAACATCCACAGTCCTTCTGTGCAGAAGTGCCTTCAAAGATGAATATAAAGCTAATATCATCATCTATATGCAGATGTTAACAACAGCAACGTTCAATAAAGCAGTTAAAGCTTCAGGAGACTGAGTTTATTAAATCAAGGGGGTATCTTCCAAAGTAAAGGACATTTTAACGTGTCTGCATCTTTGTGTTTGCCTGGACAGTGCTTCCTGCTGAGCTGCAGTGCAAAATAACACAACGAGCAAATTTGTACAAGATATTCAGAAGATTTGAGCAATTTGGATTAATTTAAATCCTTATATTGTCTTTAGACCAACTTTTAAACACAGTTTTGCTTAGATGAGGACTTTGGATTTGGGGGCCCATCGCTGACTGTACACAGGAAGCATCTTTTGATGGGAGAAAGGCCTGTATTAACAAGAGGAATCGTTCCAGCAACCAAAACCTGTTTCAATGTCCACATGGACACCTGTTGTTCTAAAACATGTGAAACTGTGAAACGTGCTTGCACAAAGGTGGTCACACCCTTTGATTTGGTTTTCATTCCGCTTCATATGAAATTAACAGGTAAATAAAACTATTAGTGGCATTACTTTTTAATGCACCTAAAATCCTCGACCTGCATGTACATCTCTGAAGATAACAGCCCTCGACATTTGACATTTTGGTGACTATATGCATGCTACTGTAGGGATGAATAGCGGCGGTAATAATAAGGTTAATGACCTCTGAGCCAGACGCGCCCATTATCTGCAGGGTTGTTTTTAGCACCATGGTCAGCGACACAGTTGCTAGGTAGCCACCTTGTGTTTGTATCGGCGAGTCGAGGAGGAAAAGCTGCACCGAAACCTGCGTTAAATTATGACCTGAAGGTGTGGGAAACACAACGCACACATGTGGTAAGACATTAATTTGCCCTCGTAGCCTCTAATAGCTGAGAGTAATATGTGGTGACTTTACTTGTAAAGCGTACAGCACACCAAATATCACACAGGTACCAGAGGGAAAATGCTAACTTCAGCACCTCGTTCAGGATCCCCCTCTCACAGGGAGAATGGTTTTGCCCATGGACTGGCTCCTGCACTCATAGCTCACAGGAGGACTACAACATACAGATTTTTTTGTGTCTCCCAAACACTGACAGTTTTCTGTAGTAATGCCGTTACACACCACAAACAGTGTAATAGTCTTGAAAACACACTCGGGACCGGACTGGCTTCTTTAAAGCGGCCCATGTGTTTGTCACAAGGCGGTAGTGTCGCTCGGATGACACCAGCAAAGAGCTGCACTGCCAGTGCCCGGAATAAATAAGGTAACGTTAATGGGCTACTTCGCTTTCGCCTCTCCATCCTCAGTGCTGCTAAGCTAACAGTAGTGTAGCAGGGGGTCATTGTGTTTCTGTTCAGTCATTTCAGGAATGCGTTTAATTTTGGAGCAACGTGGAGCAAAAACGCCGCCAGTCACTGGGTAGTTAAGCTTTAACGTCACATTTACCTATAAAGTCAGAAAGTTAAGAGTAAAGCAGCACCGTCAGATTGTTTCTCTGATCCTTACACCTGACCTACAGTGTGTAAGTGGCTAGCCACCTATCGTTAGCCGCTGCTTGCTAGCAACCAAATTGTAACAATACAACACCTGCTTCTAGTCACTTTAAATTGTGAGCGCAGACTGTGGCTTAAAACCTCACATTCAAGATGCTACATGCGAGATTTAATAAATCCAATGTGTGCAAATGCTGAAATTGAGACAAGAAATCTAAAGGGGGTGGCCTGCAATCCTTACAGTCATCTGGAAGATACCATATTGACCGCTTTGCTGTGACAGCATTAGGTCCCCCCGTTGCACTTAGCATGGTAGCATAGCTTCCTAGTTCAGGCTAGCTTTGCAATAAACCTTAACAAGTCTGTCTTGATGTGCAAACCCATTGTTACGTTTTGGGTGCTGTGAACCCACCTAATGGCATCAGGTGTGTGGCATTTGAAGAGCCATTTGATTTAGACTGATCTGTTTGTAGTCCAGTGTGCCACTTACAGACCACATGCTGGTAGAGCAGCCTGTAGATGACCATTCCCAAAAGAGCAGATGGATTACATAATAATAACATATAAATGTCTGGCTGGCATCTGCCTTCTGGACATATTCCAGAGATAAGGCTCTTAAGAAGGATATGGCGTGTATAATCTTTTATTTCTATGCAGACTGTAGTGTCTATGAGATTTTTGGCTTAGCGTATTATAGTTTTGCCAGATTGCACCTACAGTATCTGGGTAATTAAGCTTGCTCTTTGACACTTTTAATAAAGGTAGGGTTACCTTATTTACGTTTTTTTAATTAAATGCCTCAACAGTATTTGTACAAGTGCTCTAAAGAAAACTAATCTTATGATTATTATAAACTCAGTTATTATATTAGTGTTGCTTCTCGTTAACATTTACGTTTATCAACTTTTAATATACCTCGTAATTTTAGCTTGACAGGGATTTTCCTCTGCCATGTCTTTGACCCTTGTTCGGTTTTCAAATTGAAGAACACCTAGTGAAACTAAGTCCTATCTGGCTTCAATTAAACAGGAATAGCTAAAGATTATTAACAGTGTAATTCATATCCATAAGTTTGATAATACACAGCCACATATACAAAGCTTATTGTGCTGTAACAGTGCACTGCTTTTGAACGAACACCTAGGTACATTGCAGTAACCATGTTGTTTGGTCTTTTAGCCTACAAAAAATAAGGTTATGCAAAACTATAATTCATATTTTCAGCCTTTGTAATGTAATAGCCTTTATTCAGCAATGGTTTAATTTTTCCAGTTGATCATTTTTGCTGCATCACTGTAGAATCTCTCTGACAAAGTTAAGCTTAACATTCAGCTATTTGTTGGTGGATTTCAGTACCCTGTGGGCTGACAGCTCCCACACTTGTTCCTCATATCTGGAAGAAGGCATGAAGCCAGAGTTGGGTCACTGGTTTGAGCTAATTTTAGATGCTCTGGCAATTCTAAACCAACTACTTCCCTGTGAGAGTAGTCTGCAATCACAAACTGAAGTACACATAGTTTTTACAAAAGGAATCATGCAAGAAGGCTGTATGTTTTAGACCATCAAAATGTACAAAATCACTTTAGCATTGTGCCTTTTTAGTGCAGGAAATTGTTTATTGGAAATGGCTTATACTACCTTTATGACAAAAGGTCAAGTTCCTGTTTTAAAAGTATTTTGTTTACATTTGCTGTTCAGTTAAGGATGTAACTTGTATTAAGGATAATAAAACATATCTCCATTCTTAGACAGTGTTTCTGTACCTTTGAATGGTCATACATACCCTGAGGTCCTGGTACTGCTGAACTGGCAAGACTGGGACATAAGGCATGCACTGAACAGAAAAGAACTTGTGTTTGCAAATCCTGCTCTTTGAGCACTGCAAAAGTGTAAGTGGTGGTTCCCCAAGCCTCTCTATTGATTCTGTATTTGACAGCTGCTTTTAAGATGTAGTTTCATGCGAAGCAGTGAGAACATAAAACAAACCCCTCTGGGATGTTCTGTCGATTGTTGTAGGGACTTGTGTAATAGGTGTGACACTGCTTGTCGTGTGTTAAGTCACTGCTCTGCTTCAGCTTTTATTTTGGCATACTTACTGTTGAGATAACTGTTCTGTCATTGTGGATTTGCTTTGATATTAAGGGTGTAAAGTATTTTGAAAGTGCCACTGTCTTACAAAAGTGGTCATGTTTTCTGTGAATGAATGAAGGAATGAAACTGCTTCCTGATAATGTTTCATATCCTGATATTAACATGTTGCATGAAAAGCTGCTGGAAAAGTGAGTGAAAAACATCCATGACATACAGTAACATGACACCATGTGACATAAGTGTTACTAATTTGAGCGGCGTAATAACATGACAACTCTGCCTTTCAGTACCGTGAAAGACAGACATGTATTTGTCATAGATGTAGGGCCACTGAGTGATGCAGAAGAGCAACATAAAGAGCCTCTCTACAATGAGGCCTTTCTGTCTTATCTTATGTGGCAGAATGAAAGTGCCTGAGCTCAGCCCCCAAAGGAGCTTTGTCCATTCTGCTCAGCTGTGGTGGCCCTCTGGCTCACTCTGTTGGACAAAACGTGTCACTGCGTGAGAGGATTATTTAGATACTCCACTCAGTGGAAGGGATTTAGTAAAGATTTAGTGGTTAATACCTGACTGATGGCTTGAGCGTGAAGATGTTTTGTAGTTTAAACTGTAAAAATTAATGCAAGTTTACAAATCTCTGAAATAGAAATTTAGGGAGCCACATTGATAGAAATACTACTACTACTACTGAGTGCTAAGTATGTGCAAATATAGTGGAATGATATTTGAAATAAAAGAAAGTAATATTTGACCATCTTGTTGCCAACCACCACTAACACAAAGACAAATGAACAAAAACTCAGAGAGCCACATTTGGCACTTTTGTCATTTAAGTTAAGCTTCTAAGATATATGTTATAAGCTTAACTTAGATAGAAATGTGTGTTGATATTTTGCTCTTAAGACAATGAATGAAAATCAGTCAAATTATCAGTAGTCTGGCTTAAAAAGCTTATTGGAAAAAACTTAGCTCACTGTAGTTGAAAATCTGAAACTGTGAGCTTTAAAACATGAATAATTGTTAATACAGAGATAAATAGCAAATATTAATATATTCAGTGAAAGTTAAAATATCCATTGTATCTATTGTTGAATTAAGATGCCAATTACACAGATTTTGTGCCTTTGTCAGTTGATTGTTTGTATTTTTCACAGAAAGAGAATACATGTGTGCTCTAGTTACACACGTACGTTTGTAGGTGTTGGTTTACATGACACCAAGGTCTAGTGCTTCTGTTGGGACAATAATCTCTGCCTTCTCCTGTACACAGAGCCAGTACACCACTGGGAGGTAGGGGCAGGTTGTCAACAGCACCGCTTGCCTCACTTTATCACTCTGACTCTTTATTGTTGCTCTCCCCCTCTCTGCTGATCTTGTTCCAGTCCCTGTCCTCCCCAGGATCAATGTCTTGTGCTTACCACAGGCTGAGGTACCAAGAGGCTGAAAACTACTGAGTGATCGAGTAATGCGATTGGATTGTTTCCCCATTTGAATTTGTCCACAGGATGCTGATCGAATCGATAGGGTTGCTTTTCCAGGGAGATTTGTGTGTATCTTCCAAAGTGTACATGTGTGCCTAGGCGTATCTTTTTTGTGTGTAGACAGCAAAGAAAATGAGCTTGTCAGTATTTTCTCACCACTAGAGGTTACTGTTGATCTCTTTATGAAATGCACAGACGGCATCATTGCACAGTGCATTGTAGATTGTCTGTGATTTATAATTCATGCTGTGTTTATACACCAAACAAATATAAAACTACCTAATAGTTCTAATGTTGTGGTTGTCCAGGGTCAGTACAAAAAGCAGGTGTTATTACTGTTGTTATTACTGTTGTGACTGGACGTATGTGTCATTGCACTTCATGGAGTGATGCCTTGAATCTCTATTTTTGTGTTCACCCTGGAAAAACCCATCTGAAAAAAACACAAACACTTTGCATTTGCCACAATTTGCAAAAATTAAAAAACAATTCTCATGGTGAACAAGATGTTTCTAGTGGCTCCCAAATGTTTTGGCTTGTGACTCGTTGATGGGGGTCGAATTATGAGTTAGTTACTTAATCAATAAGTATTCATCAGTGTTGACTTTAAAATTTAACAGCTTAAGTTCACAATTTTACTTGTAAGGACACAAGCAACTGAAATTGTCCCAAGTTAGGTATGGGAAACATGCAAAAGAAAATAACTGGAATGTCGAGCAGCTTGACACAAGACAGTGACAACAAACAACACAGGGGCTTAAACACAGTCTCTTGCTGTGTGGCAACACTGTTAACATCTGAGTCACTACATTTTTCCAGCCAGCAGAAAAATTAATGTGACAGGACATCTCAAACACTGGTTGATTACCTCCAGAAGTGGTTTAAAGACACACAAACACAGAGAGCACAGCCAAACAATAACAGAATTTGGCTGGTGACTGGTGTTAATTTCCCACACTGTTCATAGCCCAGAGCATCTTTTTAACAAACCACTGTAAAGATGCCATCTGTCTGAATAAAAGTGACCTTCCAGCCATACAATGAAACCCAGCTGGCACAAGCATAAGACACAATGAGATGCTTCAAACCCTTTACTTGACAACCACATTAATATTTCACAATGGTTCCATGGAATATCAATTAGTCCAGCAGACATCACAACTTCAGATTATTTCATTAGTAGAACTGCAGTGCTAGAGCTGTACAAAATTCTCGTTTAACTCCTATGGTCATTGTCAGATTGACTGATGTAGCTTGTGATATGCCTGTGTGCTGCTGTTGCTCCTGCTTTACATCAAAAGCATGTCCAATGAACTCCGGTCCAGTGAGAAAATACACACTGTGCATTGTTGTCACTCTCTGAGTCTACACTACTTTTCTGTAGCTGTAAAAGATCTTTTTTTCTTCTCCTCCACAGGCCTTCCCATCCATCCCGTCCACCCCCCTTCCTTTCCTTTTTCCTCTACAGGCTGTAAATAAGCCAGGGTAGTCTGTGTAGATCCCTGAGAGGCCATTCCCCTCCTACACTTCCCCACCACTGCTACCCCTCTTCAAATTCCCTACCCACTCAGACTCTGCTGCTGCTCTTTATGCTCCTGAAAGGCACAAAGGAGATGCTCAGATGATCCATTGGGTCATACTGAACAACATCACCCATACAGGCCAAGACAGGGAAGACTAACTAGTGTGACTGTGAGCAAGTCCTTGGAGGGTTTGAGTGAGTACCTGTGAGGCCTGCCCGCCAAGCCTGGCAGAAAGCTTGGCTTGTCCCTTCACTGCTCCAGCCCCCGAGATGCCCTCCCCTCCCAATGATGGAGGTGAGTAAGATAAGATCTCTCAAAACTCTCTCTCAAAAAATGTTCGGTGGTTAGTACATACACAGTGATACTTATATGCACAAATACACCTGGCCACATACTCTGAGTATATTGTCTTCTGTGGGTCTCCATGAGTACTATTCTCCCCTCTATACAGCCCCATACTCGCATACATACACACATACAGCTAAACACACACAGAATATGATAAAAGAATCACTATGCATGCAGCTATACAAAACTAGACACCTAATTTATTTACTGTACACTAGAGCCCCATAAACAAACTCCTCAAAATCCCCTGCAGAAATGAAAGAAATACATTAAGACTCCAGAAACTCCTGCCCCCCTCCCTGTCTGAAGCACAAGCTGTGACTGTATCTCATCTTGTTGCACGTTGTCTCCTACTCCAGAGGATCAAGGAGCGTCCCCCGTGAACGGGCCATCTGTGGGCTCCTATCAGAGCAGCGGGAAGAGGAAGGTGCACACCAAAAAGAAGAAAGGCACCATCACCGCCAATGTCGCAGGCACCAAATATGAGATTGGTACAATAGAGTACAAAACAATACTAAACTGCTTTTGAAATTACAGTAAAGGCAACATCTGCATGCATAAACATGTTCAGATTTCAGGTCCAATTTAAACAGCTCTCAGAGGGGGATAAATCATCACAGTACACTACACGTTATATCTTTTGTTCAAAGAGTTCATCTTAATTTGAAGTCATCGTAGAATGAAAAGAAGCTATTTGCGAGATGGGTGAAACTCTCACTAATGTACAGCACATTATCCTAGTATTGATATTTTTGTGTTGGAAAACAAAGGAGTAACCTAAAACAGTTTGGCAGCAGTGTAAGTGGTTTCAGTTGGAGTATTTAGTATGAATTTTTAAAATCTTTTTAGGATGCTTGTCATACAGACATTTGGGCAGCACATTAACAAATTTGTCTTGTTGTCTTGAGCTCTAGCAACACTGTGTAAAACATAAAGCCTAAGAGTTCAAGCTTCCTAATTGGTATTTTGATTTTCTTCTTGAAGGTGAGATTAATGTATTGTAACACAATTTATTATGATTATTTATTAATTTTGGAAACAGCTCTTACTATGACCCAGTTAGTCCCTCAAAACACTGCAAATCCAATCACAGTGTTGTCTCAATAATACAATCTAATTAGCCATGGTGGATCATTAGAAGGATGGTTGTGTTATTTAATGTCTTAAATGAAATCTAATAGACTTGCAGTCCACCAAAACAGTTTACAAGGAGACATCTCAGCCATATGTACATACATAAATCTTTATTGAGATAATATAACTTCAGTTCAGTTTTTTTCTGTTGTTTTTGAGAAGGGCCAAAAGAGCTTAGTAAGCAGTCTGCACATGCTCAGTATATTGTATGGCCGCAGAGCTCTCAGGGGTGAACTACAACCTATGAAACTAAGGAGTCAGCAGCAAGCAGAAGTTGGGGCTGCTGGTATCCTGTAGGTAGATGGGCGTCTAGCTGTGAGTAAGTTTGCTAGCTGTGACGAGACTCTCACAGTGGTCATTTTGAGAGTAGTGCAGGGCTGTTTTGAAGCAAAATTAACACTAAGGGCCAGTTGAATGGCTCATTTTTGCTGTTGCCTTTTTTTGCTTCTGTCTTTTGTTGTTTCATAATTGATAATATTATAGATAAAGGTTAAAGGTCAGGGAATGCATTGTTGGAAATTTGCTTTACACCCACTGAGAAGAAAATGTAAATGGAAGCTCTAAGGATGTTTCTTTAGTTATGTGTGTGAGGAAGGATCGATTGTAGCTTTGTACACAAAGCACTGATTGGTAGCTGTAAGCACAGACCTGCTGTGATGTAAACCCTCGCTGTTCCAGTTAGCAAAATACTGTTAGCCTTTACTGACATTAACAGATGGATGAAGTTGCATCGGAAACATCTTTTTCCCATTCAAGTGCCATCATGCAACATTAGGCAAGCCTTTTCCAGGTTTGTGAAGGCTTTCAAGAAATTAATTAATATCTCATTTCGTTAGGGCATATGAATTTTTCATTACTCACTGAATAATGAATAGTTGTTGGATTAATGTCCAAATGGAACTGCCACCTATCTCTCATACTGTGAGGTTTCCAGTGGGATTTGAATGCATTACAGACAGTTAATTTATCTTTTTGAAGACAGGCATTACGATTGGCTGCTCTGCAACCATTCCATGAATGGTAAATATTGCTGTGAGTTTTTTGATCTATAATCTCCTAGAGTCATTTTACCTTTAATATATGGAAAAATACAATTTAGCCTAAAAATATGTAGTGAAACATCGGTCTGGAAAGCAGAATTTGATTTATGGGTGTGAGTCATAGCTCCTTATATTTCATCCTCATCAGTAAGTTGCTTTGTCATCATAAATATGGCTTATTTATGTTCTTTAAATGACTATTTATTCTATTAATGGAATGCCATCTAATGTGAGTGTTTTCCCCAGTTCGTATAGTCATCAACGAGATGGACTTTATCAAAACCCGGGATGATGACGAAACTGCCAACCTCATTTGGA
>OMLM01014993.1:20650-32169 GCA_900302695.1 Helostoma temminkii | reverse complement strand
TTCGTCAGCAGTTGCAACCTGTAATTACTATTTTAAAAACAATCAAGAACTAAAAAAAATGTTGCTTCTTAGAAGGAGTGGGAAAAGATTTTGTTCTTTTTGTCTGCTTGGTGATTTTCTCTCTGCATTTGTGTGTGTCTGACAGGAACTGGTGGTGAAGACGCTAATAGTTGCTGAGCCTCATGTGCTGCACGCCTACCGCATGTGTCGCCCTGGCCAGCCACCAGGGAGCGACAGTGTCTGCTTTGAGGTCCTAGGCTTCGACATCATTCTGGACCGCAAGCTCAAACCCTGGCTACTGGAGGTACAACTCTGTTGTATGTGTGTTTATGTGTGCAATGTGTGAAATGGCTTAGGTGTGTGTCTATTTTATGAGTAATTTGTGCTTATAATTTATACTTGCCTTTTTGAACAAAAACTGCTTTTTCAGCTTAAATTTTAGAAAAATGTATGGCATAAGTGTATTTACTATGTCACTTAAAGGGATATTTAATTTATTAATTTGGGCTTTTATTCATATAGTTTTTTTTTTATATGTGACAATGATATGATTGTATTTTAATGATTTTTTTATTTAAAAACAAAAACATAATTAGCATGTATATTAGTAGGTATAATAATAGTAGGTATAGTGAGAGTCTAAATTAAAATTTTATTTAAGGGTGTGTATGTGTTTGTCAGTCAGAAAGAAGAGGGCTGTAGTCTGTGGAGTCTCACCTGTCTATATTGCTACTGAAGTGACAGCAGTTCCTAAACTGAAGTAATGTGGCATTGACAGCAGAGAGGGAGACATAGCCACAAACTGACAGAACGCATAAACACACACTGATTTTGCTTACTCTTGAGTCCCTGGTGCACAGAAGCACCCGGAAACACACAGTCTCAAGTATGTATTTATGCACCTCTGAACACAAGAAGACACATATTCACATGTAAAATGAAAGGAACATTTCACAAACCACAAACATGCACACGGATACACCCAACCATACATACATATAAGACAAGACAAATACCAGTTCCACTAATACAAAGTCACACACACAGACACACACATACACATGCAGGGTATAAAAATATAGGTCAGAATGGCAGGTCGACTAGCAAGAAACCCGCCCCTCATTCACTCTGTGTCTGTCTTTCAAGTGTCAGTCATTAAGGAGAGGGATTCGAGTGTAGTCCACTCCAGGATTTCTGTCTCACCATTCTGATGTCAGCTAGTCAGTTAAAGTGTGACCTAAATCCTAACCTAAAGTGGCTGTGTGTTCCCCGACTCTTTTCACAAATTGACTTAAGAATGGGAAAAGCCTCTGGGATATATGTTTGTTTTTTCCATCATGCCAACCAAAAATAAACCTTGCGATTTCCTAAAGTTTCTGATTTGTAGAAAAAATGTGACATTATAGTTCGTTGGAGTTTTCAGAAGAGTCATCATGGAATTTGGGTGTTATAATTACCCTACCTTTTGTGTGGTTGAGCAGTCGAACTATATGACAAAATGATGTACAAGAGAAACAAAAGTGGTGTTCCTTTTGACTGCTGGTGCACTGTGACAGTATGTGTGCACTTTGTGTGTGTGTGTATAAATGTGTATGAGACATGGCAAACAGCCGTGAATGCAGTTGTTCCACTCCAGCAGTAATGATCCCCCTTGTGCTAGTAGCAGCTCTCTATAACTCTCATCAATTAACATCCCACACACACAAACACACACACAACCCTGCCTCTCTTTCACGCAACATTTACACCAACAATCATTTATTTCCAAAATTCAACTGATTAGTCAGGGGATAGCAGCAAGCATAGAGACCCCTCAAATTCTCACTGCATATGCTGTCAAGCCTGAAAATAACTTTATTACCACTTTTTAACCAGCCGACATTTATTCCTATTCAGCAGGGACACGCATTCACCTGGGCCCATAGGCTGGTTGCAACAAATGGTACCCTATGGCAAACCCTCAGGTCCAAATTTAATTTTTCATCAGATCACTTTGCAATATTTTGTTCTAAATTGAATCTGTTTCACCCTATTTCACAATTTTTAGTCCTTATTTCTCTCATAAGCCCTGAATCCCGAAACAGTAAAAATTATGTCAGGAATTGAAACACAATCAAGGTCTTAGAGGTTTGTTTTGAATTTGTGGACTTCACCTCTCAGGTTTCCATATTTGTGTCACTGTGAATTATGCGTGCCATGCCGCGTCTGGGCTTTACCCAGACTGCTGTTCTGACAATGTCTTCCTTTCTTCCTCTTTAAAATGTCAAATTTGGTTGTTGCACATGAAAACTTGCAGCCAGGAAATGAAAGTTCAACCTGTGTAAACTTTAAGCCAGCCGGATACCTCAAAGCTAGACGGTATCATATATAAGAAACTGTCAAATTACATTAGTCTTACTCTTTGTATTTGTATTTTTGTTTGTCATTTTCTGAGTATGTGTAGGAGGATGGGTAGGGAAAAGGAATATGATTGCCTCTCACATTCTCCAATTACCCCACTAGTAAACTGTTTTTTTTTTCTTGACAAGATATTCAAAACTCCAAGCTCCTGTGATTATGGGACACATTCGCTTCTATCTTGCTTTTGCAAGAAAACCTCAATGGAAGATACAATACACGGACTCTTTGTAAGTGAATAAACACAAAGAAATCATTGCAAATATGCTGATAACAAATACAGATACTCCAGAGGAACAACCCACAGACCAGTACACACCTGCTTGTCACAAGGGTAAAAACAGAGAAGGCAAGACTGATGCTTGTCAAACCAAGCCGAGGCATCAAACAGGGACATTGTGTTCAGAACAAGTATAGAAAGGGGAAGAGAGGAGAGGGAAAAAGAGAGAGACAGGCTTTTGTGTGATCCTTATCTTAATTCAGCAGGGTTGTCAACACAAGTTTTACCTCCTATTGACATTCAAATCATCAGAACCATGAAGGCACACACACATACATGCACACTTGCTCAATTGGCGTAACTGGATACTGGACTGGTTCACTTTCATTAAACCAGCCTAGACAGCATCCGTGTCTCTTATAGAAAAGGCATTTCATTGAACCATGATCTTCACTTCACACAGGCACACACTTGGATGAGTATGCATTCACACACACATTCTGCTTAGACTATGATTTGTATTGTCAGTGTCAAGGCTTCTGCTTTGAGGGCTTCAGCCTGTGTTTTCTTTGTCTTTTGAAAGGAAAATAAATGCAGAACAAAATTGCACATGAAAAACATAATTGATATAGAAATGCATATACATTTAGCTCAGTTCAGGAACTGCATCGTAACACTCATAAAGTCTGCGAGCACAGGGTGGTGCCTTAAAATTGGTGTGTGTGGGTCAAAAGGAACAGCAGACGTCTCCAAATCTCGTATGAGTCATAAGTAGTGCATTTACTTCATGGTAAAATATAGCAGTGGGACGGCATTAGCAACCGTGCACCCCCCTCCTCTTTCAGGTTATCCAAGGCCCATGTGCTGTAAGCCAGCATGACAAATAATGTCAAATGGAGTGAGGAAAATGGGAAAAAATATTGCTAAAATTTTTGTGGGTGACGGATGAGGACAAGATGAATATATACACAAAACATATTTTGTTACATTTTCTAGCCCTTATATCGGAACAGAACCCAACAGAGAGCACAATTTATCGCTGTGATGGGGTACTGATGGGTGTCCTTGGACCCCAGTAGAAGGATCGGTGGATTGAGGCCCAGCCTCATTATAGTCCCTGGCTTACTTCTTGTTTTTTAGTTGTTCCACCACACACAGCAGAAAAAAAGCTCCAGCTGGTCAACTCTAACTCAGAAGAAACAAGTGTTTGTAGTGAGCATGAATAATTAGAAACCTGCCTGGTCCACGCGAAGCTCTCTCTCTAGTGCCAGACTCTAGGCAGCTCAAAGACTGGTTGGCCTGCTTGTTAGGGCCACAGTCAGTGTACGAGGGTGAGCATGTGTGCAAATGAGTGCAAGTTAGTTTGTGTGTGCATCCAAATTTGATTTGCACCGTGTCCATGTGTGTGGTGTTTGGTGCTATTTATGTGTTTGCCTACATTATAAACACATACAATATTCACTATGAAAGCTACTGCATCCATCTCTGTGTTTTGTGTGAATGTGTCTGCTTGGTGTGTTTGTGTGAGAGTATCTGGATGTGTGCTCTTTGTCCCTCTGGGAATAGTCCTCTGTGGTGTGTGCTGTAGGCCACTCTGATCTGCCTACCATCAAACTCCAGCCCACAGCCTATTCATCCAGTTGGAGAGGCAGAGTGGAATCCTGCCTAAAAC
This sequence comes from Helostoma temminkii, assembly GCA_900302695.1. Classification (NCBI taxonomy): domain Eukaryota; kingdom Metazoa; phylum Chordata; class Actinopteri; order Anabantiformes; family Helostomatidae; genus Helostoma; species Helostoma temminkii. The sequence continues at coordinate 27,880 of OMLM01014993.1, read as the reverse complement.
ACACAAACATACCAATTGAATAAGCAACAGAATAAAGAGAGGAAGAAAAAAACGTTGTTTGCCAACTTTCATGGTGTTTTACGTGTCATTGTTAGGTATTAATATGTCAACACACGCTGGAGCTTAGGCAGCTTGATTATTGATGGCTGCAACTTAACTACCTTACATCCTCATCCATCTCTTTCCTCCCTTTTACCCCTTGTGCCCCCCTTTAGGACGGGTTGTGCAGAGTGATTGGCAGCTAATGAGGCGGGCATGGTTAGGTCATCTGTGGCACGGGTTTGTTTGTGTCTCAGTGAGGTTGTGAGTGTGTGTGAATGGGCATTACAACAACAGACCAACATACTGCAGCTGGACTGCTCCCCCAAAGGCAGTGATTCTTCACCCCTCCTCTCTCTCCATTCACCCCTTCCTGCAACTTTCCTCTCTTTCAGTGCTCTGTGCCCAATTGTTTCAAGATGAGTTTGGTTTGCCTGTCTGTTGCTCAAAGCCAACATAATCCAGACTTCCTTTTCTTTTGAGTGCAAGTGTGTGAGTGTGTTTTTGTTGGGGGTATGTTTGTGGCGAGTAATCTGTGCTGGCAAGTGTAAACAGATGCCACGATACACACGTACACCTAGATATGTTTTATTTCCTTACCAAACACACAATGAATGAATTAAAACTTATGGAAATATTGTTAATTTCCTATGTAAAATAAATAACATATGTAGGATTTTAGTAAACATTCTGTTTCATCTGTGGAGAATGAGATGAAGATTTGATGTCCCTATAGCTTTTCTAAATAGTATATTAAAAGTGTCTGTTTTTCATAGGACTTTTATAGGAAGGATTTAGAGGTCATCCTGCCTTTCAGTTATGTTTTCAGGAAATTTGAGATGTGTTTTCTAACCCCTACAACAGCCGAGTTGAACATTATTGTGTATTCAGGATTATTAAGAAGGAATTTAGTTGCTACCTGTGCTCTCCAAATAATTTTCATCCCCTCATGATTGAATTTTCTAGGGTAAAAAGGGATAGAGGAGAATGCATACAGTTTGAGATACTCAATTATCTTTTGGAGTCTCTCCTGCCCTCTTCCACCTTTCATTCTCCTTTTGCCTTTGATTAATCTTTGGCACTTAGTGGGATTCATTCTTATTTAAATGTCCGTGTTCTCAGCTCTGTGGGGGTGTCATTCTCCCTGTGGACTCTAGGTGGCAGTAGTTACCTACAAGCCACTATTTGGTTTATAAAAGGTTTATTAAAGAATAATTAGAATGATGTATGGGACTGTCTGTCTCTATCCACATCCATTTTCCCCCAACATGACTATTTCATGGAATAAGTATCAAATTAGGAGCGTACAGGCCTTGTATGTGGGGCAGTTGAAAACACACCCCAACATTTAGTCATTTATCATCAGTGATGTATGGCAGGACCAGTGACTGTTTGTGTGTGTGTGTGTGTGTGTGTGTGTGCATACATGTGATTGAGAGGAAAGATAAATATTGCATGTTCATGAGTGACGTATTGAAGTGGTTGAGTGAGTAAAAGAGAAGAGTCTGAAAAGGGAGATAGTCTTTGGAATGGATGGAATTATGGGTGCATTTGCATGTGGCACTATTTTTTTTTTTTTTTGAACATTTGAAGCACCTTTTGCTTTTGTAAAAGTGCATCTTCTAAAATAAAACAGTAACACTCCCTGCACCCTGCCGACCAGCCAGTCAGGCAGGTCAGTGGCTGAGCTAAGTGTTGGCACGCTGACTCCCAGGACCTTTACCAGCAACGCCGCATGCACAGCTAAAGTTTCCTGTGACCGACTGGACCACTGAAAAGGCCTAAAAAAGAATAAAACAGTGATTGATAAGAAGGCTGAAACAAGAGAGCGACCTAACAGGGCGGCAAACTGTCTGTCTTTCTGTCGTTGTGCTACTCACGCTTTCCCTCTCTCTCCCCCGCTTTCTCTCTCCCCCTCTCTCTCTCTGTCTCCCTTTCTCATTCCACCATTGTGCGCCAACAAACACTCCTTCCTGACAGTGGTTGAACTGTGCTGATACCCTTGAGTGTGTAGGGCAGAATGGGAGGCTTGTCAAAGCAGTGGCTGTTTACACTCTGCCAAGAATAATAAGAGGGGGTCGTTTTTCTGAACCGATTAATCACAAGCAGGCCTTGCACTTGTTTGACGAGTATTTCAGACATAGAATAGATGTTGATGGGGGAAGCAATTTGTTTTGGAAGGAAAGCAGCTGATTGTTGCTGATCCATTGCTGTTGCTATGTTATTAGGGTCAGTGTGACACAACATACACGAACAGTTTAATGCCACTACATTTTCATAAAATAAGTGAGTCATATGATCATTATATGGATTTTCTTTACTGCTGTTGTTCACAATAGAAATTATAAAAATTAATAGACAAAGTCTTTTAGTAATTTCATACGACATGATGAACTGAGACTGAATTTATTCTCTGCGTGTGAGTGGCCTACACTATGTGTTAATATAGTATATATGATATAGTATCAATTTTGATTTTGATATAACTTACTTACTGTACTGCTTGAACAATATATTTATTGTTCAATTTATTTATTTCTCATTTGCTCCAGGGGATAAAAACTTGGCCCTGTGTCCAAACGAAAGATTGAAAAGACTTCCCCACTTGGAAATTGATAAAATACATTAAAATCAAATAAAGAATTTAAAATATGCTGGTTGCACAGCTCTCTCCCTGTTTACTTTAGGATCAGCAGACAGACATTTCAAACCAAATGGATTGTTGGAAAAAAATGTAATAATTAGGCCACCACTACCATAAACTTTATAAAACTAGACATATCCCAGTCACATATGTCCAGGTGCAGAAAATAAAAGTATTATTTGTTCTATACAGAGTTCGTTGATGGTTTGCAGCTCACCATCTGATGTTTGTTTAATTGGATGATCAGATGAGGACATGTGAGAAATTACAGACTGATATCTTCTTTTCCTACATGCTTATCTTGCTATTTGACCGGGTGATATTTGGACTACATTGATGAAATGCTGATGCTGAACGGAATCAAAGCATGAGTAAAAAGGAATTTCTAATCTTTTCATCTGACATTTTTATTAAATGCGTTGTGGAGCAACCAAGGGCTCCTTTAAGACCCTGCCAGAGTCACTTAAGGAAATCAGAGTGGGGGTTTTGGGAGCCTGCAGGGGTTCATTAGGACCAGACTGGTCCAACTTGCTCTGCCAGAGAGGAAAAAGAGACACAGAAACACGGTGAGAGAAATGAATAAGAGAGGTAATGACTAGAAAGTGAGGGATTGCAAGCAGAGGGGGCGAATGAGTGACCAGACAGAAAATGGGGATTGCAAGAAACTTAGTGGTAAGGGAAAATAACCAGAAGAAAAGGAGTGCGACAGGCAGAGAGTAGACAGAGCGAGTCGAAAGATTGAGGAAGAGCAAAGAGAGACGGCAAGTGCTGCGATGCCATCTTACCCGGTGACAGCTTGACACCAAAAAAATCAAACCAAGAATGAAGACAAGTAACGAGACAACCGTCATCAGGATCACTGCCAGTCTGGCTGTTACCTATAGGCTACGGCACTCTAAAGCCATACTCTTTTCATTGTGACTGTCATATCTGGAGTGCCGTAAATGAATACAGACCTCCTCCCTCCCTTTTCTTTTGTAGTGTTTTTTTTCTTACTTGAGGCATCGTAGGTCGAAGTGGAGCTCTGTCCTCACCACAAAGAGGGATGTATTTTAGACTTGATTCTATTGAGTGAAAGAGTTGCATAGGGTCTCTGTTCTGTTTCTCCTCTTTGCGCTGGAAAACATTCATCACCCCTCCTCCCCCTTGTGATAAATGGTTGCTGTGTAGAAAAACACATGTGGGTCCACGCACACGCTCACAAAGGGAAGTCCATATAAATCCACCTTTTTTTCTGATGTGGATTTAGCAGCTTACTTGTGATATTTGTGGACCTATTGTCTGAAGTAGCTGAAGACTCTTGGGCCGTGCTGGTTCAGTAGTCTTAGAGGAGGTTATTTAGATACCTCAGACTGATGAAGCTACTTGGATGATTAGTGAAACAGAAAGAAGTTGAGGTAGATACCTCAGATTACAATCTATGGTTAGGGATTAGTTTTGTTCTTTGTGCTCCTATTCACCTTTGCCCTGCTTCACATAGTTACATATATTTTAACATGTGAGCTTCCTTACATGAACATATTTGCATAGTTCATATGTGTTTGGGAGGTGTGTTGCCAATGTGCTGCTTAATGTTACTTCACTTAAGCCTATCCAGTTTTTTTGATCTGGCTCATGATGCACATAAACAACATTAAGTAATTACTACTCTCTTTGCACTTTTTTGTGTTACATCCCCCATTACTGGCAATTCTCAAACTTGACTCCGTTCTTGGCAGCCTGGTTGTGATGTAAATATCATCTTGCAGCAGTGTTCCCAAATCTGCCACACAGCAGTAAGCACCTTTGTGTCAGGATTAGTAATGGCTAGTTCAGAAGAAGGGGAGAGAAAGGGGGATGGAGTTACTGAAAGCTACAGTGCAACCCTTGAGATGCTTTGCACATCTCTGTAAAGGAGCTTTTGGGTTTCGTTGGTTCTTTATGGTTCTCTGGCAAGATTGGTGTGCCGGATGTTGCACACCAGTCTGTTTTCTCATTGGTGTCAGTCAGTGTTTTTTAGCCACGTTCTTGATTGGCACGTAGAATGGATCTGCAATGTGCCTTAAAACCTCTGATTGGCTCAGTCTTGCTCTGTTATTGAAATCACGTTTTGTGATTGGCTGTTGTGCTGCTTTGATGTGTTCAACTGTATCCAACCAGTTTTTTCCAAAGGAAGATAGGAAGAGGACGAATAATGTTTCTGACACAAATACTCGCTCTGACTGCAGATTAAGGCTAAGGGAAGGATAAAATTCCAGGTACATTTCCAGAACTATTAACACTGATTTTCATCCACAAAATATATGTTTTGGCATGTGGCTTTTTTTGTGGTAAAAAAAAGAAACAATTCGTATGAAAAAAAGTAAATGAAATAGATATAATATAATAACTATAACTATAAAGTCTAATATCCCCTCTTGTGATAAATGAATTAACAATTCTCACATGTACTTACTTACAAATGCAGTATTATTAAATCTATTAAAAGTACATTATAATCAAAATGAGCCGCCCATACTATTTTTCACACATAAGAGCGTTTGAACAATGTTCTGACGCAGCTCATCAAGGTTTAATAACTTGAGCCAGCTTTTGTTGGGCATCTGTTGCATTAGAAGTCACCTCATGGGAAGACACTGTTCTAATCATAGTTGCCATTTCATTCACCCTCCCTTTGCAGTTCTCTCCCTTTGTGTGTCCTTTTGTTGTCCCACACAATCTCTGTCTCAAATCAGGAGAGAGACAGAGGGAATGTAAGAGTAAAAGGGAACAATTGATTTGTTGTGTCAGGTATAATAACTGGTATCTGTGTACCTTGCACGGGTGCTGGAAATTGTTCCGTTAAGAAAGGTAAGCTGCTCCTGATTTTTTTCCCTTGGTGATACCAGCTTTTGCACCTCAAATCGTAGGTGGCTTACTCTGTTCTTGCTCAGCTGACTCATTCTGAGCTCCACTGGTTGCATACGATGAAGCTGAGCAGAGTGGTGATAATTCACTGATGCTCACAATGAGATGATTGCTGGAAGCGATGTGGATGAGCATTGGGTGTGGTGGGCAAACATAGGTTACAGACTCATGGACTGCTTTTAGTGGTTGACAGTGTCATTTATCTGGTGACAATTTAACCTACACAGTTTGTATTCATGCACTCATACACATAGACTCGTAATCATGCACAAGCACACTTCAGTGTCAGACAGGATTTATGCCCAGGCAAAGGCTAAGAGTTCCGAAGTGTCCTTCATCACTTTCTCTCATCTTTCTCGTCCTTCTTGTGGGAACCGATCTCTTTTTTCCAATGATGCCCCAAATCCACTCCTCCTTTCATATCATTTTTATCTACTGAATGGAGAAGAAAGAAAAAAATAGACGATGTTCTTTGAATGTTTTTCTCCTCTCCTCTGGCAGATCAATCGAGCACCGAGCTTCGGCACTGATCAGAAGATTGATTACGACGTGAAGAAAGGGGTGCTTCTCAATGCACTCAAACTTCTCAACATTAGGTACTGTTCTCCACCACTGTCACACACACACACACGCATGAACGCATAGACATGTGAATTGCATCCATTGGCTCATTAAGTTTCATGTGTGGAAGTAGGAAAAGCTCACGTCAAACTATTTTACCGGGCTCTAAATATTTAAAGATTTTAATAGATTCTTATAGTTTTCTTTGTTTCACAACCCTGTAAACATTGGATTTATGTTCATCCATGGCTCAGTTCAGTCTAACTTGTGTTGACAAAGCACTAGTGACATTAGTGTGAAACTTTGGACAAAAAAATTCTGACCCTGTAAATTAGTGTGTTGGTGTTCCTATGGTGGATACAAAGACAGATAATAGCCAAAAAACAATACTGTGCCACTATTGTTATCATAATCAAACATGATGTGTGTTTTTGACTTTAAAATTTTTTTATCCCGAAGTTATACTGTCTGTAGATCTGAGCCCCTACTCTGTATTTATACAAGCATCCTGTGTTGCTCTTTTACTTGACTTTGTGGGTGTACTTGTTTGCCTGTTTAGGATATGCATACTGTCATTCTGGTTGTGTAATATATTTTTTATATATGTGGTGTGTGCGTTTGCTGGCATGCTTTTCTGTCCCCTGGCTACAGTGAGACCACTGATTGATCATCGTACACCAGACCTCTGGCTCTCTGCTCTGTTTTTCTTTTTCTCTGTACGCATGTCGTCCTCTTACTGCTCTAAATATAGTATCAGCTCTACTAGTCACACACATACACAAGCACTGTATACACACACACACACACACACACACACACACACACACACACACACACACAATGGATCAATTACATTCAGCACCATAGATCTAGTTTGTCTAAGTGTGGTGTGTGTTGCAGCCATCCCACATAAGAACTCACTTCTTCCTCCTCTGCAGCTTTAGCTAGCACATAAAAATCTTTGATCAAAATTATTTGTTTCATGGTTGATGTTTGCTAAGTTTTCACAGATTAAAAGGGGAGATTTTATTATTTCATGACATGACAAATAAATAGTAAGAAGCCTCGAAGGGCAGTGGGGAGCTCTATCCACTGGACAA
>OMLM01014993.1:0-15006 GCA_900302695.1 Helostoma temminkii | reverse complement strand
CACACACACACACACACACACACACACACACACACACACACACACACATTTCTATTAACATTCTGCCCACAGAGACAAAAAAAGGATGCGCAAATAATGCAGAAAGTGTACCGCCATCCTTTGTATTTGTTAAAATGTCTGACAGAATGTCCTTCTCCTCTCTATCTGCCTCATTTTCTCACTGTCATTCACTCTGTCTCTTCACAAATATTTATTGTGCCGTGTACATGAGCTTTTTAAAGCAAATCAAATCCCACACAACAATGTCATTTTTGTTTCTTTACTGTTAGACACTCTCTTCAGTTTCCCTTGTCCTCTTTCTTATTTTTTTCCTTTCTGACAAAGTTTTGAGGAGGTATTGGTTTTGATTACCATTTATGCACACATTGAATTTGTTTTCATACAAGTTACTTGCTAAAAGGGTATAAGTTGTATGCATATAAATGTCAAAAGCTTACTAATATTGAGGGAATGTAGAAAAAACATTTAAATTAAATGTGAGAAGACACAAAGTTGATTTAGAAAACAATAAAGTAAAACTGAAAAGAGTGTGAGATTCTAATAGAGATAGTTGTTTTGAAGTATTGTCACAGAAAGATTTTCATAAATGCACCTTTTCAATTATGTAAGTAGAGCATAAAAAAACAAGGAGCAAAAAGAGACAATTTTCTGTTTTCATCACTCTGGTGATGTTTTCAGAAAGAACAAATCAATTAAACAAAAAGACACAGTGTAAGGCATTGGTGATATTTAAATACATGGAGAGAGAGGCACTGATAAATAGGAAAGGTATACAGATGAAACAAAAAATATCTGCCTTTGTCAACTGAATAGTAATAGTGAATAGTGTATATTGGGTATTTCTGACAGCAGTATTGACATTACAAATACTACAATATCCAAGCAGTGGGTTGAGGTCTAATATGCAGCTGTTCCAGCCTTTGTAGAAACAAACCTACCTCCACAGCCTCTAGCCCTTTGCAGTTTGTTTTTCAAAAAGTTATTGTGTCCTTTTAAGAATTGATTCTCTGCAGCAATTTTTCATAGAGATATAAATCAGAGATGATTTTGACTTTGAAACACCATTTAGTTGTAGGTTTAATTCAGCACACAGATGTGGATCCTGTTCACAGTATCACAATATCAAGAGTGACATAAAGGGACAGAGTGTAAGATCATGGCCATTTAAAATAAATAAGTCTAAGTTACTGTGTTGAATATGATGTATATGTTTAAATACTCTATTTAAAATGGTGTATTTTCTTTTGTCAAGAACTAAATGTGATTTGAGTTATTTTCTTGACAGACTGAAGATGGGTCTTTTTGTGTTCTTCACCATTGCTGCTGTTTAGTTGTTCCAGTTGTTGCTGATTGCACACAGCGACGATGGAAAGACATAATTCGTTTGTTTACAACCTGCATAACTTACTCCCACCCATCTATAATCCTAACCTAAACATAACCTTTTTAAACTTTGTAACTAAACTTACCCAACTTAAAGTTTATGCCTAAACATAACAATTCTTGATCCTATGATAAACCAAAGCCTGTAATTTTGTGCATCAGTCACAGTACTTTGTCCCATAATCCTTGTGGGAGCCATAAATCATCATCTGACATGCATTGCCTGTTTGGTAAGATTTTTCTGTTGCAAGCAGCTAGAGGTCAATTGCCAGTGTGACATCAACATATCTGTCAAGTCTGAGAGACATTGTACACAGAAGAGTTATGTTTGCTGTCTTTGGGGCTTCTGTGGGCGATGAATTGAAAAATATCATGGGCTGCCACACTATCAAAGAAAATAAAACGTGTTGTAATCCTAGTGATAACATGCTGATGCACTACAGGGCACCCCGTCTGCCTTCAGTTGTACTCCAGACAACACAATCACAGGTTACACTGATTTCTACAGGATTTACATCACCCTTCTCCCCATTTCCATTACAGTAAGGTTGACAGGCATGCATCAAATTGTTTGTTCTGTTGTTAGCTATCTAGCCCCCTCCATTTTTCTCATAGTGATGCCAAAAGTAAAAAAAAGAAAATGTTGAGCAGGTGTACGCTCAGTCAGCCTGTGGTGCTGTACCAATAAAACAGAATAGCCGAAGAACAAAAACTGCAAGTGTGGTTTGGGAGCACTTCACAGTCAGTGCAAATCTGCAAGTACTTTGGACATATGTTAGGAATATGTGATGCCTTTTTTTGTTTATTTTTGATTTTTTAACAAAATTTCATCTAAAATTCCAGCTCCTACGTGCACAAGACAGTGTCATCTGTTAAATGGCAGAGAATGCCACGGTAGAACCTCTTAAGAACAGAAAAGTTGTTCATTCAAATAATTTTTTAAAACAATTTTTGTTTAAAAAAAAGACCGACAGAACTACACTCTTTGTCTTAAGGAATTTTATAATATTCTGTGAGCTGACAGAGCATGAGCATGACCATGTACAGATTCTTTCACAGTCACACAATAGTAACATTATATATATAGTATATATATTTTGGACAAATAGCAAACAGTCATAAAAATGTGCCCATGGGTGCATACTTTAAGACAGAAGTATAAAGACTTCCAGACTTGGAATATTGCCACTGTACACATATGTACATGCACATGCTTTTCTAAATTCAGCCTCTTTGTGTACTGCCAAAGAGCAGTGCATGTTCAACTATGGCCATTTTCTATCCACTAGAAAAGGCAAATATTCCTGTGAGGTTAAACCTTTTCATCCCTATTCCTTTTTTTATTGTAAATAATTTTCATGTTTATGTCTTTTTTTGACTTCAAAACAATCAGAGATGTGACAAATGAAAGCATGTTCATTATTCCTAATCAGTGTATCAAGATTGATTTACCCTGTTACTCATTGATGATACTTTATACTGTACATTTCTTATGTAACCAAAATCCACATCTCTGGCATATTCTCATCTACCTTGTGTTGTGTCTGCGTTGGTGTGTAGGAGGAGGACATCTTAGATCTGCTGGAGCAGTGTGAACTGGACGACGAGAAGCTGATGGGCAAATCCTCCAGGCAGCGAGGCCCTAAGGTGGGTGAGACTGAGCGAGAGATAGGAACACACAGAAACTAAGAAAGAGAGAGAGAATAGGGACCACGAGCCTCATGGGACATGAGAAAAAGTGCACAGTGTCAGAGAGAGAGAAAGAGAGAGAGAGAGAGAGTGAGAGAGAGAGAGAGAGAAGGACGGATACAGGAAGGCAGGTAGGCAGATGCCTGGAGCTAACACCCACAGAAGGCACATACAGCGTGATTCAGAAAAATAAAGAGGGGGGGGGTAGCCGGTTAGGTGAGAAAGAAAAGAATCAGAAAGGCCCAAAGAAAAGATCGAACTCCCCTAGGGGACAGCTGTCAGGCTGTCTCTCTCTCTCTTTCCATATTATCTTTCTTTCTGTCTATCTCCCTCTGTTCCTCTCTGTCACATACCCCTATACAGCCCCGGTATCCCACGACAGCACATTACTCCCTCCATCACCTTGCTTTTCTTCCCTCCTTTCACCTATCTATCCCTTTTCTCTCCATGCACATCTACATCCATCCCTCATTCGACGGCTAAATTGGCTGGAACACTCAGAGTGTGTTAGAGACTCGACAGGGCAGTTCAGTGCTACATTAGTAAGGCCTTAACTGGAATGAGGACTTGTTCAGATACAATCAGTGTTGTCCAAATTCATTTGTGTCCCATCAGCTTCAATGTTGCCAAGTGTGTGGAGGGAGACATTTAGAGCAGAAGAAAGAAAGAAAGAGCTGTGGTGGATACATTGTGGTGGTAGATTCAGTCCTACTGTAGGCCTGTAGTGCTTAGATTTCGTCTAGTGAAGCTCAACCAATGAGGGAGTGAAGTAAAGGGATTAAGATGCAGGATTTTGAGGGAAAGAAGGGGCACTATTACTATTACTATTACACTATTATTACTGACTGAGAGGCCACAAGGTAGAGACTAAGAAAGGAAATACATTCAGGTTCTGTTTTGTTTTTTCTTTTTTATTCTCTTTGTAATTTTTGACTCCCATCTTTTTCTTCTTATTCCCCTCTTCTACACCTTTCTGGCCTATCTTCCTCTTGTCTCATTCTCCGCTCATATGTTCATTGTCCTTCTCTCTGCTTTCATTTCCACTGCTTTCCATCTATTCAGTGCCTCCTCTCTTTCTCAGTGCTCCCACACTCTGATTCACCTTGTCTTCCTATTCACTGCATTTATCTCCCCAATAATGTGATGTTCCCATTTTTCTTTTTATTGTCCTCTTATGTTTTTAAATTCTCTATCTGGCTATCCTCTTCTATCACTTACCCACTGTGTAAACCTTTAATATGGGTGGTCTGCCTGAGCTCACAATGAATAACGGATGTATAAATGCTGTCTTAATGCTACCAGTGTATCCTCTTCCAGTCCTGTGTAAAATAGACAGTGAAACTGAAAAAGTAAAAACATACATACATATGAAATCAGATAATGATTTCCATATTTTTTGCCTTCCTATAAACATTTTTTATCAAAAAATTACAGTTGTAATTAGTAGGTTTGTGTTAAACAAAAAACACTAGAGGAGAAGTTTCAACTCTCATTTGAAGTAGTTTGAAGTATTTTTCTTTTTCATTTACAAAACTGTCAGATACGTAAAATATATTTGGTGTAAGATAAATAGCTTTACTTTGAATCTAACCTTATGCGTCCAACCAAGTCAAATTACCTCAAGGCATGAAGTAACTTGTGTTCCTATTTATAGCGACAGTCAGGCTTATAAAGAAGAGCATGTGTAATTGTGTATCTGTGCATAATGAGCTTGCAAGCAAACATACACACATAAACATGTGTGCTAGCAGTGTCACCACTCTGTCTCCAAGTGACAGATGGTAATGGGCTAAGGGTGAGGCAAGGCTGACGAAGGTTGACAATATCTCAACGTCTTCATGTTTAAGTGGGTGTGTGTTTGTGTGGTTATTCTTGTACTTGTGTCCTTGTGACAGGCTGTTTGAGTTTTAGACCTTTTGAAAGAAAACATGTTTCCAAAATAAGGTCAGTTTGGGTGGTTTGGTGTTATACCATCAGTGTAGAATCCCATAAGAATATAAGTAAAAGCATGTTTATATGTGTGTATTTATGTATTAGGGAGAGAAATATGTTCTGTGGATATGTATATATGGGCACAAATCCTGCTGATATTTGGATCTATATAGTCCCGTTTAGTGTCTGTATGTCTTAAGTACTGTATATATAATATATGTATTTGCCTTGAATTTTGAATCTGTCTTTGACCCCGATAGTCCTTGACCGCAATGCCAGAATGCAGTACGACACCAAGACGTCAACGACCAGATTACCTGGCGGACTTCACAAGCGGCAGCAGTGCTGACAACTCCTGCTCCTCCTCAGATGAAGAGGAGGAGGAAAGGAGGAAAGCAGGAGGAGGAGGAAGAGGCGTAGAAAAGAGGGAGAAGAAAGTTTCCTACGACCTTGGTGAGAGCAAGGAGAAGAACTTGGCTGAGCGCTCAGGTAAAGCAGCAGGATGCATAAAAGTTATTATATTTTTGGGATTTTGACAGCGATGTTGTTTCCTGCAGTCTTTTTTCGTTGTTTACTTTGTTTTTGCATGCTTTCCTCCCGCCATGTTTGTTGATGTTGTTTATTTTAACTTAAGTCATCAATCTAATTATAGTGGTTAGCCTAAATCAGACTCCTATATGTATATAGATATAGATATTTCTGTTGTATTTTCACCTGCATTTCCACTTTATTTGACATTGATGGTGTATAGTGGTGGACTGGAGACATAGTGAGTGTTACTGTATATAATTTTGGAATAAGAAAAATTGTAACTGACCTGTAATGCTGCAAGCACCTGACATCCACTCGAAACGGGCATACTTTGCACACAGATTAAAAAAAATATATTCATAGTTGTACAGGATACATTTACATTTACAATAAAAATTTTCAATTTGCTTTGATCAGTACCTGCAGTACACACTCTCACACACACACATACACACACTCTCCAACAGCAGTGAGGAGCAGGTTGTGATGCTGAGAGCCAGAAGGGGGTACATTACAGATATAGAGCAACTCACCAAAATTTTATGTCTGCAAAAATGTTTTATAAAGAGAACCAGATTAAACAAACAAGACAAAAAAATTACATTTCTTCAATCATTTATTGTGGAAAATTATCTAACCTTAAATATTTGTGTGTGGCAAGCATCTGTGAACACCTATGATTATCAGTTCATTTGAAAGAAATTAGAGACAGGCCTTTAAGTCACTACGATGACAATCATGCGTTAGTCAGGGAGACCATGCCAAACTTAAAGGTCGACTTCACCGATTTTCAGCTTGCTTCCTGTGGTTTGATGAGGGTATTACTGAATGGTATTAAACCTCCCTCTTCCTTCACTATATTAAAATGCCTCTCTGCTTTTAGCTGAAAAACCCATCCAGATAACATCATCTGAAATGTTTTTTGAATTCAGATTATGCCATCTACTTGCTCATACTAAATAGGTTGTAGTGTTGGTCGATATGCACCTCCACATGACATCATCTGAATTAAAATATCCTCCAGGTGATATCACACCGAGTTGTGTTTCACCTACAAGCAAAGATTTTTAATATAGGGAAGGCTGAAGAGATATTTGATACCATTAAGGCTAAGCTAAGCTCGGAACATAGGAAGTTAAAAATCGTTGAAGTTGCCCTTTAAAGAAGATAAATCTGGGTCTTTGCCATTAAACTCCAATCCTGACAACCCAGGTTTGTTAAATTGTGTAGTTGCTCATACAAAGGATATTTCTGAAGACAATTAAAAAAAGTTGTTGATGGTCGCTACCTGGAAATGGTTAGAAAAGAATATCTGCTCCACCTCCACTATTGCTAGGCAGATCAATTACCATTAGAGAACAGTCAACACCAATGTTCTCTTCCCAGATGAACTTAATGAAGATCAGAATTGCAAGGAGGAAGCAACTACTTACCAAAACTACCATTAATGTTTGACTTATTGTGTACTTAATACTGTACTGTTCTGCCTCAATTAGAAGTCTTTTATTTGATGACAGCCAAACACTCACTGGTGGAGCTAGGAATTTAGAATTTTACAAGAAAGTTCTAAAGAATATGTCAAAATATCCTGAAAGTCACCAAAAAGGCGATCATGCAGCAAGACAACAACAAACCTAATCACAAAACTAATTCTATAAAAGTATGACTTAAACTGTTATTTTGTGTTTTGGAATGGACAATCGAAAGTCTTGGCTTTAATCCTATACAAATGCTGTTGAAGGACCTGAAGGCAGTAAATGCAGGCAGGCCAACCAACATCCCTGATTTAAAGCTATTTGGAGGAATTGACTAAAATCCCTTCAACCTGACTTGTAGGGCTGATAAACAGTTACCGAAAATGCTGAGTTGAAGTTATTGCTGCAAAATGGGGTCACACCAGTCACTGAAAGCACACATTCACATATACATGCCACAGAAAATTTTAGAATTGGATAATTTTCCCAATAAATAAAACAAATCCTACCTTCACAGCTCTAGATACACAAAATGTTGAGGCACTGAAAAGCATTTGAAGAAAGATAAATGTCCTGAACAGTGTAGTTCCACAGAATGGAAAGTGGAGGCAGAGATGAAGAGAAGAAGGAAGGAAAGTGAATGTAGAGGAAAAAAAACCTTTCGTTGTTTACCTTGAAAACACCTTGAGTTTAATGCTGAAATATTCCCTGTTTTATAGTGAGTGATAAGTGTCAAGCAATCCTGCAATTCAAAGTCACATACATCAACATACTTTCAGCTCTCAGAATTGAGAAAGAGGACGCCTTTCATAGCAGGTTATGTGCTGACCTTGGAAAAAAAAAAGTCTCTGGTTGCACTGTAGGACACCAGTTTCTAATGCTCAATAGAGAACCCTTGCATGAGCTCATTTTATTTGTCACAAAATAAAGGACAAAGCCATGAAAAACACAAACTTTTGCATAAAGTATGTGAATATGTGTATGAGTGTGTACAGTATGCATATGTGTGAGGGGGACAGCAACCCTGCCAAATCCTACTCCATACCAAGCCACCAAAGGGCTGCTAGGACTAAGCCTCATAATGCTGTCATTTGGCAATGGCAAAACCTCGGAAGGGTCGGCAGCCACACACACACATATCCAAACATACACAGACAAACCTTGTGTGCATACTTGATGTCAGACAGACACACTGCAGGAATAAAAACACACGCTAATACACTGGCTGGTAGACAAGCTGGAGGAGTTTCAAGGGTGGGAGTGTCAGTATGGGTTTTCAGCTTCATTTTCTGTGTGTTTGTCTAGTGTGTGTGTGTGTGTGTGTGTGTGTGTGTGTGTGTATGTGTGTCTGAGAGAGACAGACAAACTGACAGAGAGGGAGAGATGCTCCCTAATCCATCTAAAGAGCACACAGTGTTAGTGTTTAGCTTGTGGTTTCTGGTACACACGTGCACACACACACACACACACACACACACACTGGGCCACTGGACCGGCATGCCAGAGTATGGCCGTGGGAGTTTAAATGCTACACTTCATCTCCATAACCACCTGGCAATGGATGGAAAGCAGAGAGGAGAGCTTGACAGTGACTGGAGCACAGAGACAGAATCGGGGAAGAAAAGAAACTGAAGTGTGACAGCGAGTCAGTTTTTTGTCTTCACTCCCTCTCTTCTGTTTCTCCACAGGTCGCATGCACTGGAAACCTCCAGTCAAGTCGCTCAAAACCAGTCCTGCCCCCTCTGCTTCACCCACGCTTTCTGGGCCAATCAGGCGCTCTATCTCCTGTCCTCGCTCCATTGCTTCCCTCTCATCACCCAGTGAGGTGCGAGCTTTGTCTACCAGGCCTTCTCCTACCGTTCCTGTGGCCACTCCCCTCGTCAGGCCAAGCTCCGCCACACTACGTTCTCACTCACTGAGCCGCAGTGGCTCCGCCCACCGTGTGCCTCACAGCAACAGCCTGGGGACCATCCACTCCAACATAGTAAGACACTTGACACACACACACAGAGTGGGGTTTACCTTTTTTCCGTTCATGTGTGAGATGAGGTGTCAACCACAGAACTGTATACTAAACTTCCTCTGTGCTTTTGTCCTCCTGTGGCATATATTGTATCCTGGTCCAATCAGAATCTGTTGAGCAGCTCCTTCAATACTGCATATGCCTACTGTAGCCCACAGTATTCTTCTATTATGTTGCCATCTGTTACTTTCCGCCTTCCTCCTCTGACCACTTTCCTTCTGTGGATACAGTGGAATGAAATAAAATAGAGCAGAGTACGTTTTAACATTAACAACAGAACTGAGTCGAAACCTTTATTTGAAAAGACGCAGGCAGAAACATATATTGTTTTTCTGATTTTTATCTCATACAATTTGGGGATAATTCATGTTCATACAGAAAATCTGAGTGCATTGCTGTAGTAATAATAAACTGGTACGTTTTAGGGGGTTATTTTTAGGCATACTGTACCATGTTACATATAAGCAATATCATTCTATATATTATCTGCCACTTAAAAGAAATAACAATTGGTGATTATAATAAATGGTCCTAAAGATGCTATTGAGCCCCTGAAAATAGAGATACTTGTTTATTAATGTTTAAAATAGCTGCAATTCCTAAATGGTAAATGTCATATATTTGTGAAACCTTTTAAAATAAAACTGACAGTCTAAGCTTCAATCACATCACGTTTTATTTTAAATTTATTGTGGTGGAGTATAAAAGCATATTCATAAAAACTCTCTCTGCCTAAACAGTGCCAGACCTAACTGTAGCTGCATGATCTCCTTTTATTTCTTCCGTGGCTTTGAATAGCATGCTGTTTATAAGCCTGGTACAGATTTGTATAGTGTTCATTAAAACAATTTAGTTAACACTTAGAGTGCAGTATCTGTGTACTTAATGGGTTATTCAGCTGTGTGTTTCTACTTGTGTGTGCATTTAGGGCGATCCACTGATAAACCTTAGGAGTAAAGAACAGGAGGCAGAGCTGGTGCGTCAGACTGTGGCTGCGCTCACTGCCATGAGGATCAGATTTCCAGGCAAAACTGAGGAGGAGGCCGAGGCCGTTCTGGATGAGGTTGGTGCATGGTTTCTATTGTATTTGTGTGTATTAATTCATGAAATAGGCATCCATTTTTATATGTGCAGTAAAATTGAAAGATTCAGAGATTAAAAAAAAACTTATAGAATAAGAAATAAATAAGAAAAGAAAGTGGGAATGAATTGAGTACAAATGCTGAACAGACTCCCAGATCTACTGTATTCCCAGAGCTCCCTTCTGTAGCCAGGTGTACCCACTAAAAGTGACCTCTTCACCTCTCTTCACAATAGCCTGTCCGCTATGGCCCGGCTTCCATTGTCTTTCAGATGACCCCAGTGACAACCTGTCGGTCAGTCTGCAGCCCTGCACTGTTCCCCAGTGCTCCTTCGTATTTATCAGTGGCTCCTAGATTTGTGGTTAGATTTCTGTGTTGCTTTTTGTCTGCACTGACTCGTGTATTTATACTATGGTTTAAGGTTTTACAGATAGAATTCACTCATATGACTAGTGGATATATATTAGAGCATAGGGATGTAATTTATTAGCAGTGTAGGGGCCCTATTTTTCTGAAACACTAGCACTGGCATTACAGGGCACAGCCAGGCGCAAATAGGCACAATGTGGAAGACAAGCGGAATACATTAATACTGGGAGGAATGCTTTATGAGCAGGTGAGGTCAGTGCGGGAGTCCAGTCACATTAACAACCAATCACATCAGTTCTTCTCTTCTCTTCTGTTTTCTCATCCAACACTACAATTACTAATATAAACTACCATAAATATGTTGTCTATATTGGTGCAGCAGCTGCTGAAATGTCTGTGGGTTGGTTTTACTGTGCAGTCAGCTAGGTTACATGAAAAATAATTTACACTCATCTTCTCTGCGTATGTTCAGCCATTTATGTCTGTAAAGTGCAGTAATTAGATAAGTGTAACTGAAAAATATCAGTCCCATTTTATAGATTTTTTAAAAAATGGTATATAGTTAGGTATAGTCAGATATTTGAAGTCACACATGCACTTCACCAGTAGTGTGTAAAGTCAGGAGGATGCTGCAGAGGTACAATAAAATGAGTCTGAATGAAAAAAAACCCAAATGGGCTTATGCAATTGTTTCTGCCTCTGCACTATCTGTTTTTATTTATTTATTTTTTTATGATTTATTACCTCATGCCATTGCGCGTCCCAACAGTATTCTGCATCCTGACCTTTATCCTTCACTGCTCAGCAGCAGCCCAGACCCTGTATTTACAATTGCAATCAAAATTATTCAATGCCTCATTTCACATTAGGTGAACTGGCACAATTTAAAAACCTAAGAATATTAGTGAACTGAAGGCCATTGGCCATGAGAAATGGGCCAAGATTCCTCAGGAATGCTGCCAGAAGCTGGTGTCTGGCTGTGCATCAAGTTTGCAGCAGATCATAACAGCAAAAAGGCGCTCTATGAAATGCTGAAGATGCTTATCAGGAAGCTAATAATTCTGAGGCGTCAGTACTAATTAAAATTGTATTTTGTGTTGCATTATGGAGGAACCACTTGAAGCATTAGTTGTTTTGAAGTATTTAACTGATTTAATTAATTTAAATTTTTCTTGTTTGATTTATTCATTTCAAACAGCTGAAAGTTTTGCCAATACACCTAACTTGCATTGGTGGTTAAATAGTTTTGATTGCAACAGTAATTACAGTTGTAGTAACATGTTTGAATAAGAGATAATATTGGGTAATATGTCAATTCATGTTGGTCTGGGCAGAAGGGACGGGTCTGCAAACTGGATCTATGTAGGAAATATTTTTGAACATCATTGCAAGGAGCAAACCAAAATACTGGCTTTCATGTGGCACTTGGATATTTATGTTTTATCAAAATGTCCTGAAAGTTATTTGAACTCAAGACTCACCGTGAGGGCAACTGCATTACTACAAAGGTTTTTATCTGTAATATTTGGGTTAGAGAGTAGAAACGTTCTTGACTCATGTTTTGAAAATCCAAATTAATCCTGTCATTGTGTGCTGAGATTTAATGAGGTCACGCTGTTGTGCTAAAATTATGCACAACCTTTTTGCCAAATCAGATACAGGATTACACTCAACTACTCACATATGATGCTGTTGGTCTTTATTTTATTTTATTTTTATTTTCATATATGTATTAATCAGATGTTGATGAAAATATGCTGCAAATAGAAAGAGATAGATTTTTTTACGTAACAGATTTTTTTATTTTATTTTGAAGTGTTGTGTGTGTGTACACGCTGGTGCATGTGATGACATGAAAATTGCACTGTATCAGCTCATCTGCATACACACAGCCCAAACTGCGTCTCTTATACAAGCACACTCAAGTTTGCCTGTTGACACAAGAATTGCAAAGTGCAGCATTTTAAAAAACTGTGTACGAGCTGCGTTTGCGCCATTGCTGGAAAGCAGGGAGCTAGGTGTTGCTTTGCTAACAATGTAGAAACCAAAGTTTAAATTTAATTTAATGGAATCTTGAAATACCTTCTTCAAGTTTATGGAAATTTTACAAATGTCAATAGAAAATGCAAAAATTCATAGGGTACTCTGTGACAAATGTAACAAAGATAGGCAGAGGCTCACCTTGAATTCATATCAGAAGTGCAAAAGTACAAGAAAGTGTCCACCCTGAGTCTGATCCCAGTTACAGACATGTGCGCTCAGAACCTCAGTCCAGAGCCACATATCCCATGGTGGTCGTTGTATTTTTGTCAAGCTGGGTGCTGACAAAAATACCACAAAAATGTTAGTAGGCTGTGTCACATTCAGGCTGATCCAGTACCAGTCAGTACCCTTGGCTCCCCAACTCCACAGTTTCTGTGTCACTTTCAATTGTGCATTTTAGCAGCTTTTTTCCAGTTTTCTTGTTTTTAGGTTTATAGTCCACCTAACTTTTATTTTGCAATAATGTTTGTTTGTTCATAAATTAAACAAACATTTAGGACTGTTCCTAATAATGATCTAATTATAAAAATCTCTTTTTCAGCATTTAGCATTTGAAGTTAAGTTTTGGCAAGCATTAACTGTATGTGCATGCATGACATCTGGGTGTGTCTGTGTTGTGAGACACAATTACCTCCACACCTGTACTGTTAACAAACTCTAATGAGAACACCATGGAAACACAGATGAGGGGCTGCACCTGTACTGTTCACTCTTTTCCTCTGGAGACAAGGAGTGTTCACTTGGCATGAAAACAATCTTTGGCATTTTATGCTTTCCTTGATTTAAAGTTGAGGTATAATTGGGCTAATGATGTGTTTGTATCAAAGTAATTACCTCCTTTATGTTTCACTCAAAACATGCTTTTTTGTCACAGTTGGAACCACTGAAAGGTGAAATGTATCGAGTGGGTTTTGTTGTGTTTTAATTGAGGGTAATTTGTGTATGTATGAAACAAATGTGACAAATGAGCACGTGGCTTACCACACAAGGTTCATAAGGTTCTGGTTGAGAGAAAAATCTAAACAAATAAACAAACATCTTTCTGGAAAATAACAAAAACAGTATATGTTAGCTCTGTATCTGTGAGTCTTTGTGGATTGTTGTCTGTGTGTGTGTGTGTGTATGTGTGAATACCCATGAAGTTTACATTGGAACTTCCCAATGGGAGCACTGTTTGCAGGGGATCTAGCATGCTACATGAGAGGTTTATGTGCACCAGTGGGGAGATGAAGACTAAGTCAACAAGAGCAACAATAACAGTGCCTGTAGGTACACAGTGATGTTGGCACTAGGAGTAAGTGCACAGGGATATCCAGTACAGCTTTTGAGCATAACAACACATGCCCCAGAGATTTTTGACACATGACCAAAACAAAGGATTCACTGGCAAATTAAAAGATAACAATTTGATAGTCCTAATTTACCCATTATGAAGATTTCAGCTGCATTTAAATTCACCAGTGAGATTAAATTAAAAAATATAAAATAATAGTGAAATAATAGTTAATTTAGATTTACATAAAATGTTGTACATGGTTAAAATTTGAATTAAAGCAGTCAACCAGGTCTAAAGAACGAAAAAAATTAAAAATAAAACATGAGTGTCCCTTTGCCCTAGAGACAAAAAACATGACAGCTTAGTCTTACAACAATATGTTGCAGCAAACAATCTCTCACTTTATAACTTTTTCTTAGTTGCCTGTTATAACCTTCAAGATGTCAAATATCATGTGCTGTCATATTCCATAATGGAGACCTGCAGAATGTGTAAAAGCCATAATCCTATTATGTTAGCAGATAGATGAACCATCAATGTCTGAGCTGACACACAAAAGAAGTCTGCCAGGTTGAGCATGTGTGCTCTAGACTTAATCCATGATTTTCCTCTATTTCTGTCACATTCCTATAGTTTTAAAATAGTAAAAGAAAAGTACTTCAAGTTTAACGGCTCTAGCATGGCACTCTTCTGCTTAGCAATGACAATTTTCTACAGAGTACTGTGATGTGTCCAGGTAACCTCTTCAGATGTTTCACCAAGTCCTGTTGCACATTGTTTTATAGCCGTTTTTGGCAGCGACTGAATTGCAAACAGTGATGGTCAGAAGATTGTAGTATTCAACCACTGGGGAGGCAGAGGAGGTCTTTTGTGTTAATAATACTACTAGAACTTCCTCTAAAGGGTTTTGTAATATTTTCCCTTGACTGTGATTTTACATTAGTGGTCTGTATTAAACTAACTTTACGGACTTTTCTCCCTCAGATCCTCGACAACTGGAAATACCATAAACCAAAGGTGGCCTCCTATTGGCTAGTGAAGCTGGACTCAACCAAACAACGGAAGGTGAATATTATTCCGCTCATAGTCTTTCAAACTAGAAACTGGAGGATGGGTTTATTTCCCAACCTCAGGAGGATCTGGCAGGTACAGTATCTCTGAACAAAACAAAAAATTTTATGA
>OMLM01014992.1:47767-62315 GCA_900302695.1 Helostoma temminkii | reverse complement strand
AGAGAGGCTAAGTAGGGAAAGTAAGTGAAAAGAGGTGATGAAAATATTTTAGAATTTATTTACCTTTTTGTACTAAATGATGTAATATATTAGGGCACAATGTTAACATTGTGTGCATCACCCTCACATTACAGATAGAGTAAAGCAGCAGGTTCCTACTTTGCGAAGATGTTACTGAAGACATAACATAAGGTAAGCTCAGAAGAGAAAACAGTGATAATAACATGACAACATGTCAAAAAAACATGTCAAAAAAGTTTATTTGTAGAGCATGTGTTATACACAAAACAACTTACTTTGCATTACGCTTTAATACAGCACAAAACTCTGAAAGGAACTTAAGATGTTCATGTTAGGAGTTAATGAAAAAAAATCTTTATCTTTGGACATTTTAGTCTCCACGCATAACGCACACATTGTATAGCTGGATCATGACTGTTGTGCGAGCTAGCTAAATTGAAAATTGTAGTATGTATTTGATGTCTTGGGAATGTACATGTGATGCTTTCGGTATTTCCCTGCTAAGTTTACTGGCCATGTTGCCACATTCTTAAAAGCATATTTGGACTGTTTTACTTAAACCACATCACTAAATCATCATTTAAAAATGTAAGAATTTAAATGCCCATGTCCAGACTTTAAGTAAAATACATTTTCACATTATGTCATTTAGAATCGTGACAGACAAAAGGATATATTGTGTTAGCTTTACCCAGAAACCTCTATGTGACAAATATTTTTCAAGCTTCCACTTAGATGTGCAACGACCAGTAATATGTAAAGGAACATGTGCATCTACATTTTTCTATTTGCCCATATTGCATATATCCTAACCAATTAGTCCATCACAAGCGCAGCAAGAAACTGAGAGAAAAGGGGAAAAATGACCCTAATTATGTTGCTGGAAATGCTGGAAAAATAAAGAAAATAACCTATAACTGAAAAATAAAATGGATTTTATCCAGTCTTCTTGAATGGAGTAAAGAGCAGCAAATACAAAAGCTGTAAGAATGCATCGAATAAAGTTTATTATATAAGGTTAAATTCATTATAATGTGGATTAAAGTAATGCATGCATGCATGCAATTTAGAGCACACTTTAAAAGAGTTAATGCCTTAATCTAAAGTATTACAGACTGTTATAATAAATGCAGACATATTCATGTAGAAGGGACACGCACGTCCTTTAAATATACACATTCTTGGTCACACAAAGGGACAGACTGTGAGGCTCCGCAGTGTGTTGCGTGTGTTTCTGTGTCAGTGAACACTTCAGCTCTGTCAAGTTATTGCACATCTCCCAACTGACCCCAGTGACAGGTCTGGCACTTGGATCTTGTGTGTGTGTGAGTGTGTGTGTGTGTGAGTGTGTGTGCTTGAGTGTGTGTGTGTGAGTGAACCCAGTACTTTACAGAGCATGCTTGCGTGCTGACAATGCAATGCTAACTCAACTCACATCTCTCCACTGCGTCTCTGTGGATAGACTTTTTCCGAGAGGGTTATTTTGTGGTGACAGATGTCATATAAGCTGGCGAGTAAGCATCATATGGAGAGAGAGAGAGAAAGGCTATGACAGAAAATGGAGGTTGTACCGATATAGCAGTTCTTCTCCTACTCTCTGATTTTTGCCTGGATAAAAACTGGTATTAGTAAATCAAACAGTGATTCACCTAATCACATAACACAGATCATTTGTTTTGTGTACGCTATGTACTCTACACAGGCCTCATAACAGGTTGCATGAAAAAGCTTTGAATGGAGCTAGTCTGTTGGTGCGGAGGTGGAGCTAATGTGTTCAGAATCACCTGTCATATACAGAACATGCAAAACAATACAGTAGAAAAAACTACTTCAAGATATTTTAGAGAAACAATAATGCAATATAGATAAACTACTGTGTATTTGTATTCTACTGTACTGCTATAATAACTTCCCAGAGTTGTAATTCTTGTCTGGTATGATTATAAATTGATGTGCAGTGTTTTGGTGTCCGATAGACCTTTAAACACAAACCCTGTTACTCCCTCTGGATTTTGTGGATTGGATTTAATTCTTTCATCACTATCTTAACCAACATGCCCTATACAGCCTGTTTTGTTTTTTTTTTTATGCATGGCAATTTTTGGTTTGGGGAGGCATCTTAGCTGCATTTTCTATATATTTATTAATTTCTCAGTCTACAGTTACGTATTTTGTTTTGCCTTCTGGTCTGTTGTTTAATGAATTCTTTCCTTTAGCTGTGTCCTGTTACTTTTCCTTGTCACCTTATGTTGTATGAGCAGTGTGATTTAAAGTCTACCACCTTTGGTGCCAGTCAGTCCTCTCACCATTGAGTTGCTCTCATTGTGCCTCTCTCCTTTGTGTGGTATCTTTACTAACATTATACACATAATCATATGAAAAGGGAAACATATCCTGGCTGTGCTCTGAGATTTGATATCATAGAACCACGTTAATATCGCATGTTGCCTACCATGTGACTGCTCAGCTGATTGTGCCATAGACAGTGTAAAGAGTCAAACCTTCACATCTGAGAAGCTGCAACCATCGGATATTTGCCATTTTTTTCAAAAGATTACTCAGTTTTTAGTCAATTAAGTTATTGATTAATCCACTAATCATTGATACTATCCTTATGCAGCCTGCTGTTATCCTCTGTGCATGGTATTAGTAACCCAGTTCTTAACTCTGAAACCTGAAATACTGTAACACTTTTGTTAGTTATAACGAAATACCATCCAGAATAAATCAAATTAAAAACTACAATCACTACAGTTTAATTTGGCTTTTTAGATGTGTACATTTCATAATTGTACAGCTGAGCACTTCATAATTGCTCATAGTATTCATCTGATTTAAGATAAACATACCTTGTAGTTTAGGTTGAAATTGAGCATAAGGTTCCCTTTGTGAACTGTGTATTTGTCCATACAGTTTATTGTTCAGTAACATCTCTAACCTGAATCTGATTTTTATTTGAGATAAAACTGTTTCCTGTCTTTTTAAAGCCATTTTGTATAATGAAACAAATGTGACAGATTCTGTTACTCATGTTGTAAGGTCCATCTATGATAGAAATGTGAAACAGGCCAAGGGCTGGTAATATAACCTTGTCTAAGTTAAGTGATTAACACATGAAATACCTCATTGGCTTCAGTTTATTGTACCGAGTCATTTTTTGTGAACATTTTTTGCTGAATTCTTTGCCCATAAATGGAACTAATAGTGTACTGTTTATCTCAAAGGTAATGTACAGAGTACTAACATACTGAAGTTCACAAGATTACAAGAATAATCAGATTCCCAATGGGCCTGTTTATTTTCATATTCGGCCTGCTGGAACTGCCCTTAGGTATACTGACAGAGGAGCCTTGTGGAAGACTGACAAAGCCATAAAGCAGTAAACTGCTCTCTAGATTTAGCTGCTGAGTAGCTGCCTATCCCACTTCACATGGAGAAGCAATAAATGAAGTAGATTTTCCAGCATATTAACACAAGTCAACATGTTTCCTATCTTTTCAAGATCTTAATGACAGTTGACCTTGTGCCCCAGGTGTGGAACAAGTGAAATGCAAAATATCAAATGTTGTAAATCACTGTCTGGTCAGGTTGAGAACCTGCTTGAGATACAGTGATGTTTAGGGACACAATTGCCAGGTTACGTGAACATGACCCAACAGGAATTGGACAGTTTTGTTTTGAGTCTCATTGTCATTGTACCTACAGGCAGACCCATCTAACTGCTGCTGCCCGCCATTTTTAAAAGAATCCAATGAGTCAGAAAATTTGTCTAACAGCAAGGACAAGCTATTTGTCACTGTGTTACTCTTTGTATGACACTGTGTGTGTGTGCGCGTGCTTCAGAGTGGATGGGTTTCTGTGTTGTTCAGCTCAGTCTCCTGAGGGCTAAACCAAGTCGCACAAATGTTTTCCGTCTTTCCATCCTCTTGAATGCTTTCTCCCTTCCATCCAGAATGCTCTCAATCTCTCTCTCTCTCTCTGAGGCAGGAGGCAGCTCCTTAGGCAGAAGTTATTTCTTAGGCAACTGCAGCTGTGTACTCTCAGTGCAACACATAAACTCTCACACACGCTGAAACTTTACAGATGAATAGACCATGTCACTGTAGTAGTAATAGCAGGAACTGCAGTAGCATGAAAAATCACTTTAATGATGAAATTGTTGGCTGCAGATGTGTAATAATATCGAGCCTAATACTGTATTAGAGCACACCGAGAGGGCAAAAATCTACCTGAATAGTGTAGGAACTTGGGGAATGAGACTAGGTAGCTTGTATTACTTCCTGTTTCTCTACATTTTATACAGATGGGAGTGTGTCTGCTCAAATACAAAACATGATCGCAGGTATAACAAAATAGACAGATGAAACGTTTGCCTCAGAAGACCTGCTGTGCTCTGGTGCACTGGCAAAACCCAGAAGTTTAATTGGTCCTGTTTCAATGTTTGCATTGTGACACAGTTTTACTTTACTGCACAGTGAGCGTTAGTTAACTTGAGTTGTCTTCTGTAGCAAAAACTCTGAAGCAGTATGAGTGGATGAAGTTTATAATGTCTCTCTGAAGACTTGAAGATGTTTTTTTCATACTGCAGTAGATTAAAGACAAATCATACAATTGTTACGTTCATCAGGCAGACCTGCTGCAGGTGAACTTCAAATTAAAGACTAAATAAACTCCCTTCTGTTGACCCAAGGAGCATCTTGTAGCAGCACAGCACTGAATTATGTATCAGCACTGAAGAGGAATTGACTACACCCAACAGGAACATAATAATTTGATTACAATAAAAACTTCTATGAACTATGATCTGTCACAGATCCTAAAAATAAATGTTTGCATTATGGATTCTTTTGAAAACCAGGTGTGAGTTAAATTGCAGATGTTTAAAGCAGGAAATGGCAGATATGTGCTTTCCTGAGATGAAGGGAGTGAGAGAAGAAAAGAGTAAAGCAGATGAAAGACAAAATAGAAGTGTGCATAAAATGTTCCCCATGAGGGGAAACTGAGGCTGGGTGGCTTGATTAGATTAAAGCTAGCTTAGATCTACAGACTGTTAATTACCTGACCTAGTATTTGTGTGTGTGTGGGTGTGTGTGTGTGGGTGTGTGTGTGTGTGTGTGTGTGTCCTGCAGGGCTCAGCACAATGAGTGAGTGAGTGGGGGGTACATCTGGTTTGAGAAGTCTGAGTTATTATTGCAGAATTCAAATGATAAGCATGCATGTTTTGTGTGTCATGCTTTTATCTTTTTTTTAATTTTGTGTGTGTGTTTGTCTCGTTTAATCTGTTACAGTTTGTCCTTGGAGAATGAACATGGCAAACCTTGTCACAGCGCACTGGGAGGGAAATTAAGCTACAGAGTGTGACCTCAGTGTCTTGCCTTTGCCTTGTGCTGATTTAGTTGTTTAATTTTTTTTTTGCCATATAACACTTTGTGTCTCTATGTAACAAATCTTGAGACTTCTTAGTAAAAACTACTATATACCAAGTAATACAATTCAGAAAAGTAAGTAAAATAGTATAGTATATGTACACCTAAACAGTGTAGCAGCATTTTAGAGTAAAGCATGCATGGAAAAACAGGGATAGGAGACAGTTTAACATTAACACAGTCAACAAATCTGGCAGAAATCTTTAATTATTGAATGATTTTATAATAAAATCCAGACTTTAGATGTTAAACTATAGATGTTATCATGATAAACTAAAATGACAACAGTAAAAATAAAACTTATTATTATTATCCAACAGAAGCAAAAAATATGGAAACTATTTAATGGTGTTCAATTTGTCATTGCAAAACTGAACCTATGGCTGCCAATGAGTTAAAAACAGAACATCTCAGCTGGAGCCAGTGGAAGACTGAGAGAGAAAGAGAGAGGGGTAGAGAAAGTCTTTAGTCAAGAGTGTTGAATAGGTTCTTTAGGAAGTTTGTTCTTCTCCTCTTTGTCAACGTCATCGTCTTTGGCTCACACATTTTCCACTGCCTTGGCCAAGTAACACTCTCTGCCTCTCTCACATACACACACCGACAAAAACACAGATGCGTTCAGCTAGACACAGATAGGCCACATGTGGACATGCACATCGGCAGACACGCAGGCTTTTTAAACAAGCAAACCCGTTCTGGCAAATGACCTTTCTCTGTCCCCTCTGTAACTCTTCTAACACACACAAAGTTACAAACCTGCTCTTGGCTACAGTGGGAAGCTTTGCAGGCCTGTGGGTGTTTGTGTGTATGTGTGTCTATAAACCGAGCATTTAGCTACCAGGGATGCTAGTGGCACCCCAACAATGAGGCCATTATTGGACTCGACACAAAGCCAGGGGAAGAAGAGGAGCTGGGAAAACATAGAATCAGAACTCGCAGAATATACATGATCCTTGTTCTGTCTTGTTCCAACATCTTTCAGTGCAAGAAAAATACTTTTCAATAATAAGATTCAACCACACTGGCACAGTCGAACATGTAAACCCTAAAGGACATCCATTTATAGAGGTGGGAAGCAGGATTGGGCTACAACAATATATAAACAATGATATCTTAACATTTTAAGTTTTTTACATGCCATGTATGCTGAGTTAGCTGTTCCTTTTATATTTCTGAGGAAATTATGGGCACTGCTTCAGTCCTTTAAACTGTACTGCTAGGACTACTACTGGTTTTCCTCTGGATTTTTCATTTGCTGCATCAGCCAGAAACATTCTTGGCTGACGTTTTTATGAATACATTAATTTTGTACATATAGTTTTGTTTGTTTCACAGACTATTTAAAGGTGGCAACTCATTACATTATTTGTCATTGACGTTGACATTCACAAATATTGCTTTACACAGTTGAAATACTGCTTATTGTTTTAGCATTTAGGATTGAGAACTATTTCTTTATGAAGTGAGTTCAAAAAGTTGCTTTTATTTGCTTATCCTCACATAAACATACTTGAATGTGATGAGTCATTGGTGACACAGCAGATAGTATTAAAATAGTGTCATACGGAGCCATGCTGACAGAAATAGGAACATTATCATAAAAAATTATATAACATTAATTACTGGGAACTTTATGTGTTTCCACTAAATAGTTGTGATCTGTTCTAAGCGGTGTATTTCTGTGGAGGGGACTGGGTTCAGCAGCAACAGGAAACAGTTTGTCATCCTGGCTGCACTTGCATGCACTTTGTCTCACTTCTATTCCCTGTGGTCTTTGTACTTTGGGGTTCCCCTCAGTAATTACTATGCCAAGTGGCCCCAACAACAACAGTCCACTGTGGCTTCATGTCAAGACAGGAAAATAATTCAGTAGCCTCAGTTGTTGGCAGAGGCAAACTGGCCTCTTTAGCCAACTGTTTATTTCCATGTAAGTACTTTCTGTTAGTGTTTATGCAGTCAACTCTGGGAAAATGAGACTAGATGGAAATTTCTACAGTATGTTGTGATGATAGTGATCATTTACCCTCCAAACCATCACCCTCAAGCGAGACAGCCACACGGCTACTTAACAGTTTAAATGCAGCACGTTTGCACTTGAGAGCTGTTTCATTTAAACGTGATTACCAGTCTTGTGTGCAATATTAATGAATTACATCTTTTTGAAGAAAACATTAGCACAAAGAAATACATGTGTAACATTATTCTGTCTTTCCAGGAACTTCACAAGCCTCCCTGAAAAGAACTAACCTAGTTATCAACAGCCAATGCAGGTAATATAAAATTGATAACATCTTTAAATGCATTCAAGATCAAGGTACACAACGCTAGTAAGTGATAATATCACGCAAAGTACTTGTACGCCAGGTACATGCATCTTCAGTTTGCTCTTTTACGCTAAAGCAGAATGATTTATCAAATTTGACATAGTGAAAAAGAGGTTTGGACCTACAGTTTAGAAAAACACTCTAATAATCACCATTTGGTGTTAACATCTGTCACTCCAATTTAGATTGCACACTTGAATAGTTTGACTTTTAACAACTGTACACTCTAGATATAATGCTAAATATTATCAGATAAAGCCAAGCTATTATTTCCAGTCCCGAGTTTTGGACGCATTGGTGTACCTTTTAGTTTCCAGTGTTCTGTTTGCAGCTGGCTTTAGGGGTAACGTTTTTGGAAAACCCGTCTCATTCCTGGTAGTGGGCCGGTAAACTCAGTTAAGAGGCCATTGGGGGATGAGAAAATAAGATTTAACGGTTGTTGAGCCTGGGTGAGCCCAGATGAAATGAGATTTGAGTGTCATTTCTTGATATCTACCCCGGGGCCAGCACAGATAAGGGATCAAAGATCACAACTAACAGGAAACATACATTCACTGAGAAGATCGTGGATGAGAGAGAGGAGAGGGGCTGAGGAATGAGTGTTATTTGATGGTGTTGTGTGCAGAGGGTAGATAGCAATATGGTTGGACTCTGGCTCAGTGGGGATAAGTGGAGATGTAGAGCTGGTAGAGAAGGCTTGAAACCCTGACCTACTTTTGACTAGAGCCTCTTATTCTCTAGTGTTAGCTGGCAAATTCTAATTTTCATCTGTAGTGCCTTTCCAGGTGTTATAAGATCCTCCCCTGGTGTTCGATTGTTTTTATTTTAGTGTAAATTGTTCTATTTTGTCAAAATAGTATTCCCAATTAGCTTTAAATCACTTTCTATCAGTCCAAAATAGGGATGTAACATATGCATAATGTCCATTATTGGTTTATCCATTATCAAAATAGCTGTTATTGTCCAAAACACAGTTGTTTATTGTCAGTGGTTTAATTGATTAAAGCTACAATATGCAATTCAAGATACCGGTAGCAAACAAACAAGTAAATATATCTGCAGTGCTGCCAATGTTGTTGACATCTTTGTGAAAACACCTTTGTTAATCATGTGTATATGTCTAGAGCTCTTTTCAGCCAATCAGTTTCACCATCTAACCAGTTTTCTAGAGTCACGTTAAACATATAAATTTATACTCATAAATGAAGGATACAGGTAATAATGGCACATTATGCATTTTTACTGTGGTGTGAAAACTTACCACTGTCAGTACATTGATTTATTTTTTTCTGAGATTTGTGTGGGTGTTAATGTTGTTTCTTTGCCATTTACACACACAAACACATTCATTCATATTCACACAGAGGAGTAATAGATGTTTTCCATGTTTTGTGTGGTGGTGTGCTTTGCTGGCTCTCTCGCTCTCTGTTATACAGTCCCATTTGTCAGGTGCTGCTATGTGCACATAAATGTGTGTGTATTAAAATTGGTGTGTGTGTATGTACACTGATGAAGGGAATTCTAGCAGTGGAGTCGTAGACCAGGGAGCTTTGACAAAACAAGCACTCGGGGACCACACACAACCACACCCCACCCATAACCAGTTCTCCTGTGTACTGAAAGACTTGTGTCATGGTTACAGGTAGAGGGGCAATGTAATCACACCTTGGGAATGGTTTAAAAAATAGGAATTATTTGAACTGTTTTTAATAAATTAAGCTATACAATCTGAGGAGAGGAGGAATAAGAGTAATATGAACTGGAGCAGAATGGGAAAGTAATTAAGAGATGAGGAGAGGCTGTAAGGATGCAAGGAAGCAAACATCTAGATAAAAAAAGGCTAAGGAAAAATGGTAAGGTTCTAGCTGGAGGCGTATACATACACAAATTGCCTTTGCTGCAATTTTGAGATGAGACTTGATTGCCTGGGAGAGGCCAGAGAGTATTAGTGGCAAGTTTGTTGAACCAAAACCAGAGATCACTTCAAATATCTCCATATGGAAGCAATCAAAACATATTTTGTTTCAGTTTACTTCACTCCATGGGACCTTCATTAAAATTAGAAAGTAGATCGAGAGGAAGAGATACGAAAGGAGACAAGGCGTTACATTTGCTTTAATTATGAAATATAGCCTCATTAATTGTTGTACAGCTTCAGAAAAGTTAAGTATGAGGCTCAAAGCCATTAAGGAGGAAGACAGAGGAAAATGCATTTTTTTTTTAATAAGGAGGTTGTAAGAGGACAGGAAGAAAGCAAAGCAAATAGAGGAGCAGGTGTGAATAATGTGTTTGGGGGCAGGTTCACACCTCCATGCTGTCAGGAAGCATTTATGTTGCAAAGATGATACAGAGCATCTTCAGTGTTAAGTATAGAGACAGGTCTGTACATCAGCTGAGGCAAAGGTGTTACAGCACTAACAGAGATTCTTTAATCCACACAAACACTGAGAGGACATCAGTTTCTGGAGAAGTGCTTTTGTATGGAAAGCATTTAGAAATAAAAGCCACAGCGATACTAAAGCTGTCTGCTATGCAATTTTAATGGAAGTCATTAGATAGGATGGTACTTGTCTTTCTCAGTATGGTCAGCCATCACAGTGTTATATATTATATATTTTTATTATCATACCAAGCAGATTTAGCCAATTTAACTAAAATGTTCCGTCTAACTATGTACTGTTTGCCACAAGTCAGCTAATGCATAATTAGTGACTAAATGTCATTTCTTGTGAGTATGGAATGAGGTTTTATTTTCTGCTTGTGCAATAAAACGTAACTTTTTATTCAACACTTCATTTAAGATTGTATTTAACTTTGCTTAATACTCATCTAACCTTTGACATTAATGGAATTGTATATAGAATAATGTATTTAAACATTATTCTTTCAACATTTCTGATTGGATAATAAATCCCACAAATATTAGTGTATCGGGTGCATTTGCAAAATTTTTCTGAAGTGTTGCACAAAATAAATTACTTTTGACATCAACTTAAAAGTAAAATGTATATACAAAATTCTATACCTTATTTATTTTTGTTCACAAAAGAGCTTGTTTCTTCATATGCAGTAGAGCAGAGCTGCACCTAATGATTACTTTGATTACTGATTTAATTTGCCGTGCCTATCACATTTTCCAAGTTTAAAGTATAATAATGTCCAAAAGTATTCAATTTCTTATCATAGAAGATTAACAAGGTCAGCAAATGTTCACGTCACAGAAGTTGAGTAAGCAAGTAATGTATAATATCAAATATGTTTTAAAGAAAATAACTCGACAGAAGCTACAAGTAAATACTTTTGTAATTTCTGCATTGAAGTGGTGTAGTTTGCACCCAGTGCATTGCTCCACAAAAATAGGGCATTTATTGCAGTGAGGGCGATGAGGGGAAAAGAGGAGAGGATGGAGATGGAGGAAGTGAAACCAGGACAGGAAAAGAGGGCAAGTGAGAAAGTATTATTCTGGTTTGTAATGAAGTGCTAGATTTTGGACCAAAACATCATTTTAATCACAATACTTCACTCTAAATAAAGGATTCATTAAAATCAGTTGACACTATAATTGCTTTGGGTGCTCAGGGCTAAAGTGTTGCTAATGAACTGTGATTATAGAAGGGATATTACATATCATTAATCTTAATCTCATGAAAGTGTGTGCATGTCTCTGTTACCATAAGCCTTCCTAAGATGCCTTCTGGAAAAATGATGTCTGGTATTTCCTGTTCTCTCCTGGAAACAGTTGTCATACTGTCAAAGGTGGCAAAAACATATGTGTGAGAAAGACAGAGGAGGTCACTGAGGATTTTACATTTGCTTAAAATTTAGCCTGTTTGGTAATTACCATATCCACCATCTGTTACAAAGCATATGATAAGTAATAGAAGGAGCAGTGCAGCCAAGAGGAGATGGAGGGAAGAAAGTGAGCACATAGGAGAGATGGTGAGGGGGAAGGGAGAAGGATGCAGAGGGAAAAGAGAGAAAAAGCACGTCAGGGTGGTAGCGTATGTGTCTACCTGTGTTTGTTTTTGGATGAGAGCCGCTGCTTGCGTGCATGTATGTGTCACTGCATGCATTTATGCATGAATGTGTGTGTTTTTGTGTGCAGCACGATGGGTGTAGTGGGTAAAGGAAGAGCTATTTATAGCAGCGGCCTCACCTAGCCGTTAGCACTGTGTTTAGGAGAAACCGAGAGGCATCATGGGAGTCCCAGGAGACAGATCCCTGCCTTACGACGTTATGTCACAAGTCACCCCACCGCTCTCTCACTGTCTCTCTCTGTTCATCTCTATTCTGGGTAAATTCAGACTGAATAGATTTTCAAACATGCCTTTAAATAGTTACACTCTTTCTGCATTCAGTGCTACAGCTAAAGTGCATGCAATGTGGGGAAGGTAGATGTTTACATATTTTCAAAGTAAACAAATCATAATTCAGTTCCTGCAAACAACAGACGGATGCTTTATGTGTATTAAGAACATCATGAAACAGTCATTAACAGTACAGTAGGACTTGTGACCAAGAAAAAAGATGCTTCTGGAGCAAATACACCTGGACTTTCACCAGCTGGTGCTGGTGGATAACGTAATGAAAAACTAGGTCATCTGCCCAACAGTAACTCCTGAACATAATTGCCTATCTTCTTGTCCCACCTACACTAATATATGGCTCTGCTACATACACTAATATCTAGTGGGAATTAATAGAGACTGGCATACAGTGGAAAAAAACAACATGGAATACTTGTGTTGTTAATGTTAATATCTAATAATGGCATATATATATATATATACACACACACACACACACACACACACACACACACACAAAAGGATACAGGGGAGGAACCACCAGTTGCAGTTTATGGGCCAGAACGTGGAGTACTGTGTAAAAAATTACTTATTTACCAATTTTTTTATTACATGACTGGTAGAGAAAATGTATTGGAGATGTGCTGTTTCAATATGGATAAATCAACTGGAGGATTTGTTCTTGTACCATTGCAAAGTAGCACAGAATAATTTAGAAATAAAAACGCAGGATAAAGGATGTTTTCATTCATTATTTGGACAGATAATTAAATTACAGTACCTGAAGTGGATTGGTTTTGGCAAACATTAACTAATGTGGGTGGAAGTGAAAATCACATTGTATTCATTGTATTTCAAAGGTTTGTTTATGCTGTTGCTCACACTCATTGAGAATTACCGTTTTTAGCCACTGAAAAGCAGTTTGGTTCTCTGAATGCTTTGAGCTCAAAATGATCCTCCTTTGAAGCTGCTTCAAACACCCTCAAGAGAAGACACAATACTTGAAAGATACAATAAAGCAGGTGATGCTCTGGATTTTGAGGAGGACAGAAGCAATGTGCTGGCAGATGCACAGTTGGACAAAACTCATAAAGTCATAGTAAAACAGCATTAAACCCAAAAGAGAATTGCCTAGCCAGCATTTTAACAGGTGCCATTAAAATAATTAAAGGAGGAACTTTTTAAAAGTAGGGTTCTAGCCAAACACACTTCCAGATCTGCTTAATC
The DNA here is from genome assembly GCA_900302695.1 of Helostoma temminkii. Taxonomy (NCBI): domain Eukaryota; kingdom Metazoa; phylum Chordata; class Actinopteri; order Anabantiformes; family Helostomatidae; genus Helostoma; species Helostoma temminkii. The sequence continues at coordinate 49,010 of OMLM01014992.1, read as the reverse complement.
TGCAGATGAAGTAGTGATTAAACAGGTCTTTCTATGCAAATTGTATCAGAAAATGCAATTTGGTTTGTTGTTTAATGAATAGTAAGTGAGTGAATTTTTAAGTAGTTGAGCTTGTGCATCTGAGTGTGAGTGAGTGGGTGGGTGTCAGTTTGTATTACAGGGGACAGCAACACAGCACAGCAAGATGTAAGCATGTGTATAGTGCAGTGTTTATTTAAAGACATGTATGGCTGAGGTCAGTATTGAATATTAAACTTCTCTCAAGTGGCTTTTAGTTGCTTATTTATGATTTTATAATTAACCTAACCAACATTAAATCACATAATTGTTATGTACAAGTCTGTACACAAGTGCATTTTTTGTGCATAGGATTTGCTTGTGGTGAATTTTTACATTGTAGTATTGCTCTTTTACTTTAGTATAAGATGCTCCCACCTACCACATATTATTAGGTTTGAGGAAATACTTGACAGAAATGTCCTAAAAGAGTTGAATTTAATATTAATATCAACAAACTGTCTTGTACTTTGTTCATTTTAATGTCTCTCTGTTTTTGTGGTGGAGTTTAGTTAGGCTTCTTTAAATCCCGACTGAACTGCATAGGTTCTGTCAAAATATAGTCTGGGTCCTGCTTGACTTTAGACACAGCCCAGTAATTTTTTAGCCAAAGGCCTGATTGTCAATCAGTAATGTGATGCAAAATACAGGTAAACATGAAGAGATTTCTAGTATTCACCTAGTTATTCAAACCATTTCAAATTATGGGCATTTATCCTAGAAACTGCTTTATAATCTTCATAAGAATTAAATTGAAAGTTTAATTTGAAATTAAATTGAAACATTATGTCCTGTGCCTCTTTGTATTTGTGTCAGTATCACATTCACTATACTGTTTCTGGTGAAATGTATACTATTATCTATTTTTATGTCATCTTGTAGTATAAAACATTCCCCAACAATTCTTAGTAACAATATGATGTAGCATCTTCTTCACGTTCATATTGTACTTTTCACTCAAGCACTCAAATGTACTGGCAAGTACCCAGCCGCAATATCGGCCTGAAACAGCTTCACTGCACCACTGCAGATCCCAGTAGTAGCCACACACATACACACACACACACACACACACCAATGAGTCCTCTTGAAGCTGCAAATGCATCTTTATTCTTGTTTTCTCTCTGAACCAGATTCATGAATAATAAATAACAATGAATGGATAGATGAAGAGATAAAGTGAATG
>OMLM01014992.1:24376-43288 GCA_900302695.1 Helostoma temminkii | reverse complement strand
CCAAGCTGATGCCAAAATGAAATTAAAAACCTTGCTTATGGATTGCCACTTTAAGCTTAGTGAACTTTCTGCCGAGTTCTTTAAGAGGAGCTGAGCAAGCGTCGGCATAAAATACTAGGACCAATCAGAAATAATGGGACTACACCTATTAATCGCAAGAGAGGCAATAAAACTACACCATCCATCAGGCATGAGCCACTAAATGGCTGTATTCAGCAATTTCAAGTAGTAGATCGATGATGACTATTTACATAAAAGTCTTCATTCTTAGTGAGCAAACAGAGTAAACAGTGATAACCTATTTCCACTAGAAAACCACTGCAGCAACAGTGTGATCTGCAGTCTGGGAGCTTCCCTGCAGAAAACAGAACATTCTTTGATTTTCTTTTTTTTTTGGCTCTGCCGTCCTTCATCACTTGTATACCACTTCCTCCTCCTCATGTCTCTCTGCAGCAACTCATTATGTTTCTTTCATTCATTATGCTGCTGTTACTGAGACCCGGACTTTAATCTTTCACTTGACTAATCTTTCACTCACTCATATGCAGACCCTTCACTCTCTCTTCATCTTCACTGCAGAGTATTATGTTATACGGGTGTGTCTTCCTCTGGGTCTGTCTGCAGTAGAGTAAATTTCCTGTGAGGAGTTTCGATACTGAGACAGACTGGGGAGCGGTGCAGTGCAGTAGCTGTGAGGCAGCGATCCATTAGGCAAGTTTTATAGGCATTGAAATAATGGAGGCTGGCAGCAACAGGCAGAGTACTGAGACATAATTTTATATGCAGGGAAAAAACTTAAAACGTCTATCAAGGCTGACAAAGATTTACTTCCAGATGTTAGAATTTTTCAGGTTTGGTGTTAAGTTCCCTGCACTGTGGTCTTTGAGAAGTTGGTAATTACCACCTCTACACATGATTTGTCCAGTAGTTTACATGAAGTTTGTAGTATACTGACCAGCTGGACTCATCAATCATCAGTGACTGTGATGGTCGGGCGTATGCATCAGCTAACTAATTCCCTGAGGTCTGAGGATAAACAAAGCACAGGCAAAGCACAGTATTTTTGTGTCCTATTTTGTCACTATCAATCTCAATGCCAGGGGTATTACTGTAAGAGTAGATGTAGTTACTAAATGTTTCCAGCAGGGGAGCACTAAGTTGCTGAGGTATGCTAGGGTTCACGTTGCTTACGTTCTACCCAACCGATATACACAAGATGAATAAAGTTGTCTGTACATCTTTCATACAAATGTCTTCTTTTTCAGGCATTTGCTTTAGTTGACAGTCAGTTTGTAAATATATTGGCTCCATTCTTCTTATACTCAAATGTATTGATATGATATGATATATTATTTGTAACAATTTAGTGATTATTGAGCATTGTGTCCTAAGTTGTTTGAGATGTAGTATATTTGTTACTGTGCTTTAAGTTTGGGAAAAGCAAGCAAGAGACATCAAGGGAGAGGCTGAATTATTATGGAGTCCCCCTTTGTAGGTAAAAATATTTGACGGGTGTGATGCTGAGGTCAGACTATTATGGACAGCAGAGGGGAGGGGAGCAGGAATGACAAAGCGATGAAGGAGTGTAGTGGTTGATTAGAAAAGGAAGAAAAGTCCATCATCAGCAGAAAACTCTCAGACTGTTGATTACTCTGTTGCTGCAGTGTGTGTATATGTGTGTGGTGCAGTGGGAAGCCCTGCCCAGCAGAGCTGTCTAGCTGTCTGGTTGGGGAAGTCGCCTTCCAAATGTAATCAATTTACTGATGGTTAATGTCCTGCTGTAAATGGAAGAGTTTCCTTCCAAAACGAGATGGCCGTCTTTGGAATAAACACACTCACTTACTCACTCACTCACTCACGCTAAATGATTACTGACATGAAAGCAAAGAATATTGTAGGGTCCCATTAAAGTTGGGACACTTTGTGCTTACAAAATAACTCTGTTTTCAAGGTCATCGTATTTTCTGATAATTAACTGGCCTAAACACATAGTGTCAATGCTACATTGAGTAAGAGCCATAATTTTTCCTCATGCAGCAAACATTTGTCCTATCAAAACATCATAAAGCATCATTACTACAACAAAGACAGAAAGAGAAGCAGTTTGTTGTATTTACTGAGTGGCAAGGTGTGTATAACACTAGATACTTATTAATTATTTACAGGTCGCACTCCACACTCAAAATTTCTACCGGTCTCATTGTTCCTTCTGTAACAGGGATATTTGTTTGGCTGTGTTAAAGCAAAGATATTTAGAAGATGGTGCCCCTTTGCTGCAAAGGATGTCTCTGTCTTTCAGGCTGTTAGGTGGAGCAGATTGATGAAATCATAAATTAGAGCTCTGCCTCGCCCCGTCTGGCTTTATAGCTGCAGTAAAACACAAAGCAGCTACTGCTGAGGCACAGAAAAAAGCTGTGAGTCCAACATGAAGTTCCAAGAATCAAACCTAAAGCAGAACAAAGAATATTTTTTAGAGTAAGGTTCACTTAATGTGTATAATGTTCCCATGTTTCTGTACCATTTTGTCAAGCTGTGATGAGGACATCAAGTGGTTTGGTTATTTTTATAGCATGATCCACAGGCATGTTCATCATTTATTTATTTTCAGGTGAATTTGTGACCATCATGTTTCAGTTTTGAGAGGATCTGAACCATTTTCATTTTGTTCTTCTGTTTTTTAAAGTTTTTTTCCACTACAGTCTCTATTGTGCCTCCTCTATTGTATCTAATCGAGGCAAGTTCTGGTTATTATTGCTGTCTGTTTTACATTTACAACATAATTCCCTCTCAACATTGTTTTGTGAAACTTAAAGGGGGTTTGTTTCTTTTATTTTGTCCATGACTGATACTGGTAAAGTAGCAGCTGCCTCATCTTCAGCTTTTAATATCTGTGCAGATTAGCTGCTCATCTTTTACTTTATATTTTGCCATAATTAATCACTGGCTTGTGTTTTCTAGCAGCTTTCTCTTGTGTTTACTTCATATTGAAGACATGAAGCCACAGTTTAAACTTGCCTGTATTTTAATTCTGGTGCTGTTTGTTTTGGTTTTTATTAGCAGTTGGTTATTACTTATGTTCATGTGCTATTTGCATTTTCCACTTTTTTTTCTGCCCTGCTTACCTCTGTTTATCTTCATGACCTACCTTCTCTCTGCAGTGTAGTGTAAAGCCCCCGGTTCTGGGCAGGTCTCAGCCTCTCAGGGTATTTTGACCATTAAAATTTAATTAACAGAAAGTGGATATTTGATCCTGTTGGTCAGAATTCAGGTATTCAGAAGAAACCATTATGGTTGGTGAAATTAGGAATAGCTGGCTGTCTTTTATATTAATCTTTTTTCTTGATATTTTTACTTTTTATATTTCTATGGTTTTATCATTTATATACATTTGTGTAATACTGTATAGTCTAAAACACACAGAGTAGGTTCAGAGTAGGGTTGGGCCGTATCCCCCTTTAGCTACCTTTAAAGTTAAAGGTATAACCATCTGCCCTCTGGATGCTGTAAAGCTCAAACAGCCACAGCTCTGCACAACACTGCAGCAGGGATTGATTTTGTGTCATTGCAGCTGATGCATAGGCTTCGTCCTCAGCTCAGTGCAGTTTGTCTGTGTGTAACCCGCGGTGAAACACACATGATACACAGATCCCAAAACTACATGAGCGTAATGCCATAACAGCTGGCTCCGTTCAAAGAGCCATAATTCTGTGTCTTTATCTTGCACAAGTAGTGTAATCTCTCTCAAATCCTGCGTTACAGGGGGTCGAGGAAAGTGCGTTTCTGCGTCAACTCGCACATTGTGTCATCTACTCATTTGATCTTTATCTTTTCTTTTTTTTTTTTTTCCCCATATCGGTAATTGAAGGGATACCGTTGCTATTTTTAAATACCCAGGAATACCGCCCAGCCCTAGTTCAGAGTATAAAATACTCGAGTGGCATCTCTTTGAATCTTATGTCTGGAATTTACCAGGGTAACCTTAAGGGCAATGTATTGAACTATGAATGGGAACAACTTTTTTTGTTCAAAGTTGATTTGATTTTTTTAATGATCATCAATCATGATAGAAATGAAAGGGGGGGGGGAAGTGGCTTTGTGGGAAATGTAACTTTAGAGAGACATGTTGATTTTATCCAAATATGGAGTCTAAAAGGTGTAAACTAGCTGTAAACTGTCCCTATTAAAACACCCTCTTTGTTTATTAGGAGAAGCAAGTGTGATTTGAATCTCCTAAGTGGAAATCTAATATGTCCCACAGCACAGATTAATCAGATAAATTAAATCTTGTCAAAACTATTTTAAATTCTATAGTGCTAATCCATGCAAGGTTTGGTCATTTTGTCAATTTTCTCTCAGCAAGAATCAAGGTACAGCAGAAAGTACAATGAATTTAATTTGAGGTGATGATTGTGTTGTCCAACTGCCTTCTCTGTATCGTCATTAAACTGCAGGCCTCATCTTGTCATTCTTTGTGTTTGAACTCTGACCTTGTGTCACATGGTCTTGAACAACAACATCTCTCTTGGTCTCTCACATGGTTGTGAACAATAGGACTTCTTTCTCAGATTCCTGCTGTCTAATCATGTTATGCAATCTCTGACAGACCACTGTTGATTATGGCCCCCCACTCCTCTAACACACAGCCTCTCATACCCTTTCTTCACTTTTCTTTTTCTTACCCCCTCTCTTAAACTGACTACTGGCTAGGGAAACGTGAGGGAAATACAGACTTATTGTCTGTGTATGTGTGAGCTCAGTGATGCCAATGAAAACAAGGATCTTTTGTTTCAAAAGCCAGGTTTCAGCTGTTTAAACATGCAGTGCAGACATTGAATGTGACTTTAAATTGAGAGGTAATAATTGAGAGGTAATAGTTCAACAGTCTTTACACTGGCATGTTATGTATAATCTGCTCAACTCTTTCTTCATAAATTAGATGGAGAGTGCATCACTAGTTTGAAAGAAAAAAAAACTGATGTAAAATAAAATTCTATGTAATGTCAAATAAGTTACTGATTTTATTTTTGTCTCAGTAGAAAAAATAATTTCAGATACTAGTCGTATGAAGTCAACATTTTCATGCTTCTACATGGTGTTTTTGTCTTGTGTGCCCATTTTTTCCTCCCATTTCCATGAATGTGATGCCTTGAGATAATTCCTTCAATATTCATCCATGTGGATTCGGGGATGAACTGATTAGGAAAATGAGTCTAGACAGACATGCATGTAGCATCCCTGGTTGGTGGAAACATACATCCGCATGGTAGTAATTCTGTTTTTGCTTTTCTTTTTTAGTGTTTATAATGTCACATTTTGAGTTTACACCAATCATATCCATTATTCACTTGGATAGGATACAGCATCTTAAGTCTCTGCCAATATATAATCATTTGAAACATGCAGCATTTCTTAAGTGATTGACAAATAGTTTCTTAGCTGTTTTAATCTACAAAATAACTAAAAATGGACAAAAAAATGGAAAATGACATCATTTCTTCAATCCAACATCCAACATATGAATTGAAATAAGAAAAATGAAATAAGTCGTACAACAAAGAAAATCAAAGCAGCTTTAAGAAATTTAAACCAGAAAATGCATGGTATTTTACTTGAAAACTGAGCGAAAGGATCATTTGAATGTTTGTCTGCGGATATTGGTTATATGACCAATTAAAATGAGCTTTGATTTCCTCTAAACTATTGTAGATTGGCAGCTTAGCAGCCTTGTGTGCTATCACTAATTACTGGGAACAGCATCTGACCTCATCCCCATGGCCCTGGAGCACATTCTGGATTTATGATCTGTCCATTCTGGTTCCAGTGCTCTAAAGTACAGGTGCGCCCTTATACATCATCCGATACAGTACGTTCTGATGAGCTGATACTTCCTCGCATGTAAATATGTGTTTGAAATGCTTCCTTTGGAATGTCAAGTAGATAAACCAAACCTGAATTATGTCTGTGGTGAGTGTGGTCCATTGAGTAAAAACATACAGTAAATAATAATAAAGCCACTGTAGTTATATAAACATGCAGAGGGGAATGTTACTATGAAATAAACACAACAGAGAATATGGGTGAAAGCCAGTGTTGACATTGGTGCAGAACAGAAAAAAACCCCCACAATAAATGCGTATAGAAATGTACTGAACAAGATCAAGAACAAGAAATACAGACTGTGTTTGATATGTTGACCGACAAAAAATCTGCACCTATTTTGATATTTGGCTAATTGTTGAAGAAATTTTGCAAAAATTGATCTGATGATTAGTTTCTCCAGTCTCATGGTAAAAATTTTCTCTTTGAATCTCAGTTTCAGAATTTTCACACAAAATAATACACTATACACAAGCAATTGTGTCAAGAAAATAATTGGCAAGCAATAATGCAAGTAATCATTATTTGCAACTCTATTTAAAACCATTAGCATTACAGAAAACATTACATCATTACAGAAAGTGTAACATTGATGCTATGGTATGCAGATTAAATAATTATGGATTATTATGGAGCCATATTAATTATTGTTTCCATATGTCATCAAAGCGGTATTCGAACTGTAGACTGCATAATACATCTCTTAGGGAATCTTTGCTTTATATTTTTTTTGTTCTTTTCCGGGTACAGATCTCTTATTCTCTCTGTGCCTTCCTCTCACTCTGTCTCCCATACACACACAGATGCAGGGAGGTGGGGAAAAATCACAGCATAATTCATTTTGCAGGATAAAAAATGGTACATTTCTAATGACCCATTAATCTGGGTTTTACATTTCCACGCCCTGCAGGGAAGAATCATTTAAACACTCATCACAAAGCAAACTCTAATAAATCAGGCAGGACGGCTGCAGGAAATCTCCTGAGAGTAGACTCTACAGTAGGAAAAGTGACTAAGAGGTTGCAGGTGCAAATCTGTAAAAAAAAAAAAAAAAAAAAGCACACATACAAAGAAGCTTAGGGTAGGCTTAGGCTATTTGTGGTTAAATTTCCTCTCCATGTATTCCTTTATCCAAAAAACAAATCACCTTGTGCATGCTCATGTGGCTTCTGAAGGTCTTGTACAGTCGTTTATATAAGCTTTTCGTGTCATGTTTCAGTATCGCTGGCCTCGATGGGACAGAAACCACTTACACTGGTGATGTTGACAGCATTAGTTGACCAGTGGAGCTACACGGCAGCAGCCTGCCAATCTGTCTTTCTGAACGAGGATTGAGCTTTTCCAATCTGCCACTCTCTCAATCCCAACCCCCTACTATCTGCTTTAATGTAGTTTCTCTTGTCTCTCTTTCCAGATGTCAGTTTGAATGTTGAGGCAAAGGATGCTTTAATTCTTTTTGTATGAATGAATGACTGAAGAAAAGTCAATGACAAAGAGGTAGACATCGATGGAGATGGCCAGACACCTCTTAATAGTACACAGTCTGTATTTTTTGAGGTGTGCTTAATCGAATGCTGTAATACACTGTTTTTTCTTTCATTTTCATGTCACTCAATAACCTGCAAGAGTCAAAAGGCATTAATCAGTTGCTTGATGGTTTTACCAGATGCTGCCTCCTGGTTATCATGTCTGTAGCTTTCCAAACAGCCGCTGAACATAGCTGCTGGGATTGCGTGACAAGATACAGAAATAGCTTTTGCATCCGTTCACAGCTGATGAGAATGTGAGTAACAGACTGAGCTGTTCTTTGGCATCTACAGAGATAGACATGCAGATCACTGAGGGCCCCTGGTGGTTTAGACTGAATCACCACTCTCTCTGTATCAGCAAATGTAGAAAATTTAACAATGGTAATGTGAGCACAATGAACAGAAACTGATATCTGCGAGGTTTTTGCAAAATAGACAGGACAGGCATGATATTTATGTATGTCAGTTAGGAGAATGACTGATAATGGCTTACAATGAAGGTAATTGTTTCACAGTAGCACCTTGTTATCTATATTAGATAACAGATCTAAGGATAATTGCATCAAAAGGTAACAGTAATTGTCTTATGCAATGACAAATGAATGTAATGGTTTTTGCACTATAATGTATTCATGGTCAACTCTGCAGCTTGTCAGTTGTTATTTGGTGATCTGGTAGGACATCTGGAGGATGCTACTGGTAACTGCAAACAGAAATATAAAACAGAAATATAAACCTGGCAGCACAAAACATGGAATCAGCAGAACTGTATCATATGGTCTTCCATCTTTAATCATTTTTCAAAAATTGCAGCTCTACAAAGTCAGTGACAAACGCATACCTACCTGTGATATTGGCATTTTTTTCTGTTGATCCATTTTCACTGGTTTTGCCCAAAAAAACTTTGGGTGTCCAAGATGTAGATTTTTATTTATATTTATTTATTTTAAGCAACCTTGTGGGTGAAATATTTATAACATGTTAACAGTTACATCCATCTATCATTTTCCCGCCATCGCAGGGCCACATATAGACAAAGACAACCATTCTCACACTCACTCACACCTACGGGCAATTTAGAGCCTCTAGTTAATCTGACTGCATGTCTTTGGACTGTGGGAGGAAGCCAGAGTGCCTGGAAGAACCCACGGGAACACAGAGAACATGCAAACTCCGTTAACAGTTACATTCATAATTATATTACAGTGAATATTCAACTGATTATGCTAATACTTCTTCTAATATAACTTGTGTGACTAATATGCTCTGTTTCCTTAAAGCAACATGGTATAAAGAGCTGGTCGGTTCTGTGGAACTCATCTCCCTGGGGAATTCATTTGCAGATGAATTCCATGCATTATCCAGTTTAACCTGTAGAGGGTGATGTTGGCTTGAAAACTGGAGCCGATTTATCTCAGCAGGACACTGTGTTGGGCTGTGAACACAGGCCCCACTTGTGGATGTTGGGCCCTCATACCACTGTCATGGAGTCTGTTTCTGAGAGTTTGAGCAGAAACATGCACATTAGTGTCCTGCTGGAGGTCATTTTGTAGGGATCTGGCAGTGCTCCTCCTGTTCCTCCTTCCTCGTGTTGCTTCCTAACTGGACAGTTTAATATCCCAGAGGTGTGATGGACTTGGACTTACATTAAAATGATTGTGTTCCCTTTATTTTTTTGAGCAATGTATATAGTATATGTCAGGTGTAATAAATTGTTCAGTAGACATCTTCTAGTTTTTTGTTTCATTTTTTTTATATGCTGAAAGCACAAAACCCTAATTTACAAAATCAACTACAATAAAGAGTAAAACTATCAAAATATTTAATTCCACCTTTTCACTCAGTGTTAGTGACATTCTCAGGTGTACAAAGTACACAAACTCAGTACTCAAGTAAAGTGCAAAAATTTACCTTTAAAAACACTGCAATTACAAATCTACAAGCAGAAGTACACAGTAATCTTTATGCTCCTATGTGTGCCAAAGTAGATGATCTAATTTTAACTTAAGGTACAAGTACTCTACTAAGAAAACAGTGGATTTTGAACTAGGTAGAATTTTATGCTTTTTATAATATATGTAAAGTCTGATCCAGATTAGTTTCAAATTACGGCAGAAATGTGTTGTTACCTACAAAAACAAAAGTGTAGTCTGTAAAATTGGGGCTGATTTTAACCACCTGATGATTAATCCATAAATGATACATCAGTAATTTATTATTTTAGTTTTTATACTATTAATTACTAGTAATTAATGCTGTTAAAATAAATGTAATGGAGTTAAAGTACAATATTTTTCCCCAATTTGTAGTGGGGTAACATACCATTTGAATACTACTGTAAATTACAGGTACCTAGAATTGTCATTACTGTAAGTGTAGCACTGCACTGTACTTAGTTACTGACAACCTCTGGTGTCGGTGCCAATTATTCATTACTTTTTCATTACTTATTCATGACTAAGTTAGTGCCAGAACACATGTTTTCTTTTGAGTAATAGTTCAGCTATTGAGAGCCCAAGGTGAAGTCAGCAGATGTCTTCCCCCAAGTCTAAACAAGTTGGAAAACTGAAAAACCTACAAAAAACAAACCCAGAATAGAATGCAATAATTTTCAAATCCCAAACGCTTGAGTTTTACAAATAATAGAACATAACAATCATATTAAATGTTTAAATTAAGAAAATGTACTATTTAAAGAAATAAATAAGGTAATTGTGAAACTGATGGCAGCAACATGTCAGATTCTAACCTCTAAATGGTTGTGTTTTTTTGTATTTTGTTTCAAATATTTTTAATTGGTAAAAGTTCTGGACTGCACTCAGCACAGCTCACCACCCAGACTCTTCTCTTACTTTGCCATGCTGTCATCATAGATGCAGGATGTGGTTTAACATAGTCCTGCTGAAATATAAAGTAGTAAGTAAGGTAAAGTAGTAAAGGCCTTCCCTGAAAAAGATGTCTGAATGCAAGCATATGCTGCTCTAAAACCTGGACAGATCTTTCAGCATTGATTTCCAAATGTGCAAACTGCCCATTCTATAGGCACTGATACACACTCACACCATCAGTTTTGAACTTTTTGCAGTCAGGCTTTTGAACTGATTGCTGATAGTCCGGAGAGTGTGCTGCCCATGGTTTCAAAAAATGTCAAATTTTGATTTGTCTGACCACAAAACAGTTTTCCACTTGGCCAGAGACAATTTTAAATGAGCTTGGACCCAGAGAAGGCATCAGTGTTTCTGGAGCCTTAAGATCACAGGTATCTGGTATTGGGTTTTGGCCTTGTCTCTTGTGCACAGAGATTTCTCCAGACTCTGGAGAACTGTAGATGATGGTTAAGTCTTTGCAATATTTTGTTGGGGACATTAATCTGAAATTGTCTGACAATTTGTAGATGCAGCTTTTCATAGTTTGGTGATCCTCCTTCAGTTTTTCTTCTGAGATGCTGAGATTACTTGAACTCTCTAAAAATTTTATACCCAGTCACGTTAATGACCTGTTGCCAATTAACCCAATTAGTTGCAAAATGTTCTTTCAGCTACCACGTTGCAGCCTTTTGTTGTCTCTGTCCCAACTTTGTTGCTGCCGTCATTTCCTTTTTTTCTCACATTTTTTGATGTGTTTTTTGTGTTCTTTTGTGTAATAAATATAAGTTTATGAAATTTGCAAATCATTGCATTCTGTTTTTATGTCAATTTACACAGTGTCCCAACTTTTTTGGAATTGGGCTTGTAAATATAAAACTAATCAATCAGCCAATCTACACATTTTCCAGAATCTGGAACCAGAGATTAGATTTCAGAGGAAGAATTTATGAAGCAACTGTATGTGGGTATGCATGTGTATAGCTACTGATTGATGGTCATAGCTACATGGAATAGAAGTGGAAATTGGCATCACTATCTTCAGACATGCTGAATCAGCTCCTGTCAGTAATGTAAGACCACCCTGCTGCCTTTTTCTGTCGCAGTGTTGTGCAGTCTGGTCAGAGCTTAAACTGATTGTTGGATTTGGGATTGAAAGAAAAGCAGGCCAAACCACACAGGTGATGACCCTGACTTCTTATCTCTCCTCTCTTCCTCCCTACCACTATCCATTCAGCTGCCCCCTCCAGACATACCCTATTTCATTTTTCATCATTTTCACCCACACTGCCCTCCCCTCCCACTCCGTCCGAGATGAAGATTTGGCTCTCGCTCATCCACTCGGCCCCCGCACCACTGCCGTAATTCAATTTTTCCAATCTTTTTAATCTAAAGATTTCGTTTTCATTTTTCTAATACTATCAAGGCAAAAGGGAGGGGGTAGGGGAGATGATGTGGTGGCGGGCACTCAGAGCGGGGACCATTTGTGAATATTACAGCCTTGTTGTATTCCATGTCTTAATGAATAAGAGACTTCTTTGAACTCCTCCCTCCCCCTTTTCTACCTCATGTCTCTTCATCTCTGCCTCTATTTGTCATTACGTCACTTTTGGTGTTCTTTCTGTCCACAACCTTTTTCTTGCACTCTTTCCTTTCTCTTCTTTCTCTTTATTTCTTTAATTTCTATCCAGCTTGAGTCAAGTACCAAGTCCTAAATTGTTACGATTATTTGGTTCTGGGAGGGGCAGAAGAACATATGGGGAAATCATTAAATCCATGATGGATTACGACGTCCAGATTGTCGTTTTGAATTAAAGAAAATGATAAGGAATATATGAAAAAGAAATATAAAAACAATCTTAAGTAGATTTAGTGCTCAAGGAGAAACTGTGTTATAATGACAAGAGGGTGGGGAGGGATGGGTGCGTGATGGTACTGCATTCAATCACTGAATATCAGCTCGATGTGTCCCCTTAAAACCTTCCATTGGTAAAATGCAGCCGGGCTTAACCGGGACCTGCATTCACTCAATTTAGGCTCTCATCAAGAAAGCACTCGGCGGCCATCGTGTTTGTCAGTTTGTGTTATTACTGTCCTCCTTCAACCATCTGAAGAGCAGAGCAGCTTTATAATAGAAGATCTGCTGTATGTGCATGACAACAAATAGTTGCATACTTTATCTTCAGTATGCTTTGGTCTTTGTGATATCTCCAGTTTTTCAGCATAATCCTTTATATCTTTTATCTTTTCACAATGTGTTGATTCAGCCGGGTTCCCAAAATCGCTTATTTCTGCATCCTGTTGTTGCGATAGCTGACAGGTTTTCATTCACATATATTACAAATTTAAACCAAATTTTCAAATATCAGTAATAGAAAATGCACTTTAGTTGTTGCCAACAGATTAATGAACTCTTTGAATTTGATTCATCAAGATAAACAGTTGGCACAAAGTCTTTTGTTGAATGTCATTAAATTATTGCTGAAGAAAACACTGCATAAACATGGCATAATGAAAGAAACTTCATTTAAACCTCAAATAGTGTAAAACTTAATGCAACTTGTGATATTGTGGCATTTATGTTTGTTTAGGCACTCTCCTCATGCACCATTTGTTTCCTTTGCATTTTGTTTTTATTGCTACACCACTATAATGGAGAATACTGCTTTAAGATCATTTATGTGAATGAGTCTTGAAAATGGGGTTAAATATGTGTGGGTGTGAACAAACAGCCAGCTTGTTTGTGTGTACTGTAAGATCAAACTTATGGTCTGGAGATGGAAGGGTATGATGGGGTGAGGATGAGGAAGAGTCAGATTAGTAGAGGAAGACTGAGTTGTCTTTGGGGAGATTATGTCATCAGGTCACCAAATGCTTAAACGCAGATTATATTTATAAAACGGTTCTTTGTAATTCCTGGCATGTGTTCTTGCTTTGAGTGCAGTGCTGGACTTCATTTTTGAAACTTAGTCTTAACCTAGTAAAGATATTATGATTTTGACTGATTTAGTGAACTCACATCTGTCTGCCACTGTTGCAGGTCATAGAGAGCTCACCACATCATTATACTGTTGCATAGGTTTGCACAAAATGTCACTGTATATGATTTAATAATTTATATCTCAATTTATATCTTAATGTTTTATTGTGTAATATTTTTACAAACTGAATCAGAATGTTTTGAGAGTTGCCAAAACAGGAATTTAAAGAAACTTAAAATCCTTTTGAGTTCCTTATGGTGTTACTAATACCCATTTTGCTCAGATAGCTAAATCCTGATACAAAATATATAATGTATATAGAGGATTTTGTTTCCATCAATGACATTGAATGCACAAAATGTAGGAGCCATTAAATTGTTAACATGATCTGGAGGAATAATAACAGTAAGCTTTTAATATACGACAGCTAATTCAGCCATACAGAGTCAATGGTTAGTGATAGTTTAGGGTCAGCAAAGGCCAAGTTACAGTGTTTAGTGAGGTACACTAGTGTCGAGTTGGTTTTCTACTCTTTATTGTCAATAATTTTGCAATTAAGTGATTTGCATATGTTGTGTGCTGAGGTAAGAGCAGTACTTGACCTAACCACACTCACAAGCCACCGCAACACAATGTTCGATTTGGATTTTTAGATTTTACGGAAATAGGCAGTTAAATCAAAAGCTGTTTTTATGATTGGTCTGGGTTTTTGTATAAACCTCTCTATTTGCATCTTGTTTAAAGATTTGTTACTTCGTTTTTGTTTTTGTTTTTTTTTTTTACATTTTGGTGCTTAACTTGAAGGAAAAGTGAGAACAGATTCTAACATTTAGTTTCACTCTACATTTTGTTCCACTGTAGTGATTTGTAGTAATCTTTAGAACCACAGCCTATAGATATTTTCATAACATTTCTTCATCACCATATATTTGCTGCCAGTATACAGTATCCTTAAAGGCTTAGGCAGAGTGTTTGACTTTTCTCTCCTGGCAACAACAGATAGGGGGCAGTAAAAGAGCATTACATGGTAATATGCAGGACTGTGCCCTGCTGTGTTATACACTAAGACGCGCTGGGATCTTAGTGTAAGAGGCTTTGGTTACAAAAACCCTGGAGCATATTGTTATGGGGAAAAAAATGTCTAATTGATTGTTCTAATTGATTTTCAGCAGACTCTAAACATCTTTCTTTTTGCCTTTTTGCATGTTGATTGTTTTTGTGACACACTTACAGGAAAATGATTGAAATGTGATGTAATTACATGACAAGTCCAGAGTTTTAATTTATTTAACAGCAACACTTGTGAATAAATGCAGATGATCTGCAAGCAACACTCAGTGTCAAACTCTAATAATCTGCTTAAAAATTAAAGAAATATAGGTCTTAAACATAATGCTATATACCCATTAATGCATGTCAATGTGCATCAAAATTTGCACAAGCTGTTTTGTCACTGAGTCTTGTAATGTTTGACTGGACGTCTTTGCTGTAGCTTTACTACATGAAGTGCGTGAGGGATGAATTTATTATTTGGTTTATTTTACCTAGTCTCAGGTGATTTTCTTTGTTTAATTTCTGACTGATAAAGGACCAGACAGTTAACAATTGTCCTAATTAGACAGTGAAATAGTTAGTTGCAGCTGTAATTTACACTTTGCTTACCTTAACGCTTAACATTACTGTCTCTTTTTGAAGGCTTCGGTTTTTAGTGCAGTGTGTAAGAGACTTAGAATTCCTCACGGTCTCATAATGTTCGCAGTAACTGTAAAAAATTATTAGTGTTAGAGGACTTTAGCATATTAAAAGCACATGTAAGATTGCTGGCATGTCTCATACTGATTTAGCATGGCACATGCCAACCTGAGAGCTTAACCTTCCTTTAACCCCAATAAAATTCGGTGCTGTTCTCAATCAGCCCCATTGTTTCATCTCAGAACTGCTTAGCTGCCAATTGACAGCTGTCCTCAAGTGTCTTTGTCTGTGTGCGCTGTGTGTATTTGTGTTTTGTTTTCCATGCTCTCTTTGCCCAGTTCAGCAGCTGACCTTCCAGTGAACCTTGACCGTTGCATGTTCAAAGAAACCGCACAAGCTTATTTGTAGTCTGTCTGTGTGTGGACAGACGAGCATGGGAGGCCTGAGATCCTTTCTCCCTCTCTCTTCTCTCTCATGCCAGTTATTGAACGCTCTGTCATATTTCTCCTCATCACAGTAGTTCTCTCTCCTTTTTCTGCTTCCCTGCATTTCATCCTTGTGTGTAGACCAACTTATTTTCTGTTTCTACATGTAGTAAAGTTACCAGCATGTACATCTTGTGTTGTATGTAATAATGCCCACTGTGTTATTTAGTTATTTATAGCATATGTGTGCATTTTTTTTGTAGGCCTATCCATTCCTTAATAAATGAAATTCCTTGGCCCACACTAGGGTCTTAACAAAAGGACAGGTCAGACACTGAGCTTAAGAAGAAATTTTAACAAACACACAAGCACCTGCTCCACATCTCAAGTATTTGCCCTGAAATAATATGAGTCATTTACCTAAAAATACTGCTTACAATTGCTTTCTGTTGAAATTACAACATGCTGACGTATAAAATGGAGAGGAAATTACTCATGTACTTACTTTCGGTTCTTGCTTAATAGAAACTCTTAACCCCAAGACACAAACACACTCTGACAAAAGAGGCTTCTAGAAATTAGTTTGTGAAACAAATAACACAAAAAATGTCTTTGACATCTAATGTCCAGTATTCAGATTATTCAAAAAACAAGTAAGGTAATGTATTTTTATACACTCCAAACACAAAGGCACTTTAAGGTGCTTTACTTAGGAAAAGAACAATAAGGAATAAAAACATTTAAATTCATTACCACTGAACAATATAAGTAAAAAATAGATTAAATTAAATGTACACAAACTATGTTTCGAAAGTTTGTGTAGGTGTCAAAACCTGGCAATGACAATTGTTAACTCAATTACTGTGGAGCAACAATGTTGTTATTTGACTCAGAAATATCTCTGAACTTCTGACAATTGAAGACATGTTTTTATTAATTGGTGGCATTTTACACTATAACCTTTACACTTTACAGTTGTTGTATCACACTCATTGATTTGACATGATGCTCAGTTCAACCACAAAAGAAAGGAAATTAGTCATAGTTTTGTTTCTATCCGGATGATCATAGAATAATAGCCCTGAACTGGATTTGGCTCTTCAGTGGGCAGAATATTTAGCAATAGTTACTTTATCTAAGGCCAGATTTTGCTTCAGTTTTGACAGGATTAAATGGAGCAGGCCTTTAAGATGACTTGGCTCTCATTTAAATGAAAGTGTTCTGTTTTAGTTGAACTTAAAATCACAAGTCTAAATCTAAAAGTCTCAAAATCCCTTAAAGCTTTCTCAAAATTTGTTTCTTAAAAAAAATTCAGTATTGCAAAAACACATGCGCATACACTGTATAAATGCAACAGCAAATCACACCCATCATCAAACCTCATTTGGATCTGACATTGCCTTTTGAACCAATACCTAAAAAAGGAGGCCTATTCCTAAGATTTCATAACAGAAGAAAGGAGAGAATCGGCAAAAGCCAAGAGGAAAACTGTGAGGCACATAAAATAAAGAGGAAGGAACAGAAAAATGTGTGTGTCGGGGGATGTCGAGTGGGGTGGGTGATGTGGATTGAAATGGAACAGCCCCAGGCTTCTCTTCGTTTTTGTCTGGTTAAAGGACAAAGTGTGAGGGCGAAGTTGGACCTTGTGTGTGCGCATATGAGGGTACATTGTGTGGCAGTTGGTAGAACCCCTGGTATTCTTGAAAGGCTCTTATTGATAGATGTAATGCTCGTATTGGACATAAGACACGTGGCTGACACACTCTCTCAAATGAATGTGTCCAAGTAAATACCAAAAGTGTGCATGTCTGTAGCTATGTATTAATGGGTGTGGGAACCCCCTGCATCTACCCTGTGTGAGGCTGTATTGATTCCCACACCAGAAGTCTCCTCTCTCTGCTGGTTGAATTTTACTATCACAGGGTGTCTAGTCACTGCCCTCAGGATGTCTGATAACACTTAACAGAAAAAAAATATCCTTCAACTAATTAAAAGTTTAAAGTTTTAATGGCTAACACAAGGGGTCCCACACTTTAATCATGTCACATCTAAAATCTACATGTCTGATTGCATCTTTGTATTGCTCTCCTGCTACAAAATATTCAGTTTGGATGTGATGTTTTAGCCATTTTCATTGCTTTAGTGTTGTCATTGCCAATGTCACATTGTTTTAATGACTATACACACTTGCTGAGCAAAGCTTACTGTATCTGATAGCATAAATTGAAAAGCATTGACTGGAACAACTTTTAAAGCAAAAAGAATTGTAAAATTTTTAATAAACCAACTTCTCTGCTATTTTGCAGGCTGCCCATGTCAAGACCCATCAATAATTTCTGCACCAAATGCAATGGCAGTTATTCTGTAT
Organism: Helostoma temminkii; assembly: GCA_900302695.1. Taxonomy (NCBI): domain Eukaryota; kingdom Metazoa; phylum Chordata; class Actinopteri; order Anabantiformes; family Helostomatidae; genus Helostoma; species Helostoma temminkii. The sequence continues at coordinate 25,552 of OMLM01014992.1, read as the reverse complement.
TAGCTCAAACTGAATGCCAGAGATGTTTGGTATTTGAAACAAAGGTGACCAGCTCCCAAGGAGTATGTGCCACATGTCACTGGTTGCAAGCAGTTTGTGGTTTAAATGCTTCATTAGCTTACTGCATCGGAAATTTTACAAAAAATATCACCTTAGCCTTTGAGAGATCCTTGAGAACCATGCATGAAATGCATGAAAATGTTAATCTGAAGACTTCAACCATAAACCACATTAGTCTTTGTTGTTGTTGTTGTTGTTGTTTTTTGTGGATATCTTGAAACAGTTAGACTTTTTATTACACAGTTATCTCTCTAAAAGAGGGCGTTTTATGCTATAGATCTTTTGGTAGATATTCACTTCATTTGAAAAACTTAAATGTCTTGTACTACGTTTACACATTTCAATACATTTTTGCACATTGCAGTTTGTCCCCCATCACCCCAATAACAACAACAGCATTGCTGGTTTAGGACTGTTTTTCTTTTTTATTTGCTCATATGTCTTACAGATTAACTTCTGAACAACGGGGTGTCTCAGTCACGTTTTGGTCTCAACTTACATTGTGAATCATCCCAAGAATGCAGAGGAATTCTTCTTTTCTAAAGTCAGTCGAAAAACAGAAAAACATTATAGCTGTTAACAAGCCTCAGGCTGTATGTAAACATTCCCACTAGGTGGCATGGTGAGACATTATCCCCTGAAACACCTGCTGCTGCATTTATGATAAGCCATTTGTCTCCATCACGTTTCTTTCTCTCTTTTCTGCATTTGCCCTTTTGACTCCTGCGCCTCAGCCTTTTACCCGCTTTTTAATTTTTTCTTTTATCACTCTGGCTGTCTCTCCTCTATCCTTTAATTGCCACCTTTATTTCTTTCTCCCCCTCTCACCCCTTTTCCTTCCCCTTGGTGTGATGAAAAAGTGCAGTCTTGGCATTTCAGTCTCATATCAAATGCTCATATGCATAAAGGGAAAGCGAGACAAAGATGCCAGCCAGTGTTACTGTGTGTGTGTGTGTGTGTGTGTGTGTGTGTGTGTGTGTGTGTGTGTGAGAGAGAATGTGTATTTGTGAGTGATTACATTTGTGATATGTGTGTGAGGGATGACTGTATTATATCTGTGAGAAAAGTATCATGTTTGAGTAAGTTTATGATTGTGCTCTTATGATGTGCAAGTGT